>JAECUM010026211.1:0-26588 GCA_016617855.1 Megalonaias nervosa
CCAAGTCATTGTCACAACAAGAGGTCAAGAGGGGTATATATACCGAGAGAACGAACTTGGTTCAATCATTTCTGAATCAGCTATCGAGATGAAACGATCGCACGATTTCAGTGAGAGAGAAGAAGAAGGTAAGAGGCAGCGACGTGACGTATCGCCTCACACACGAAAAGAAGTGTTCGCTCAAATCGAAGACACGAGCGAACCTGAACCAATACCTTCCACGTCTGCGACCAGACCGAGAGAGCCTATTCCAAACCAAAGTCCGCCATCACCAGTATCACCCGAAAAGTACTACCACATTCGAGAGACGGAAAAACGTTTCTCTAGAAAATTTAGAACTACGGCCTACACGTACACGGTGAAGTTTAAAGATTTCAAGTCAGACGTACCGCTGGAGAAAGCTGAGGGGTTCATCGCCGATGTGTGGGATTCTTTGTTAACCACACTGAAACAGCAATGTCAAGCCAAAGAAGACGACGTCATGAGACTTTCCATTCATCACGACAGTTTGAAGTCCCCTGTTTGGATCGAGTTTAGCAGCCCAGCAGAATTGACATCTTCCAAAGTCATCGACAAGATTCAACACGTGCAACAATCCAACGACAAGTTTCACATCACCGACGGAAAAGCGACACTGTCCATGACCCACGTGTCTCTTCCCCAAGGGACAGGACAACGCAAAAAGGTGTTATTGGTGGACGACCTTCGCAGCATCAAGCGCAGCATCGTTCAAATTAACAACATTCAAGACCTGATGTGCTTAGCCCGCGCGATCGTGGTGGGAAGAACGTACGCCGACAAGAACGACACGAAAGAATGGAAAAGAGCCTGGAAAACTATTCGACGATCGGACCGAACCAAACAACAAAGAGAAGCAGAACTCCTGTTACAGCAAGCGGGGATATCCAAAGACAGGCCCTGCGGCATTCCTGAAATGCAAAAACTGCAAGACGTCTTGGCTCCACGCTACGCTTTGAAAGTACACCCTCAAGAACTGCGCGGACCTCTGTTGTTTCGAGGCAAAGATTTCAAAGACGGAAAATACATTCACGTCTATCATCACGATGAACATTTTGATGCCATTACCAGTATCACTGGATTCCTGTCATACAGTTATTACTGTGAGAAATGTGACTATGGCTATAACAATCGAGAGCAACACAAGCATTGTGGATCGAAATGCTCAGGATGTTTAGCTTCTGAACCCTGTCTGGACGAAGGACAAGAACGAGTGTATTGCTCTGCTTGTCAGCGCACGTTTGTCAGTCCTGCCTGTTACCAACAACACCTAAAGACGCAAGGTTCACAGCAGAAATGTGCTTGTCAGCTCTTGAGATTGTGCCCTACTTGTGGACAAGGCATACGTACCAACAATGCCAAGGCGCACGTCTGTTCAGGAAAGCAGCGATGTCACATTTGTCGCCAAACCGTGGACTTGGAACACCAATGCTACATTCAAAAATACCATTCCAAACATGAAGAAGAAGAAGATAATGACCAGAAGAAGAAAGGGAATTTCATCTTTTTTTTTTTTGAATGCATGCAAGAGACTGGCATTCACATTCCTAATTTCTGCGTGGCTCACCGAGCGTGCGAGAAGTGCATCCAAGAGCCTATCTTGACTCATTGCCCTTACTGCAGCAAGATTCCTGGAGGACGTGAAAAAATCTTTCGGGGATCGAACACACTGGCCGATTTTGCCCAATGGATCTTAAACCCCATCGACGAGACGTGGAGCCAAGAAGATATCGAACGTTACGGAGATTGTCATCGCCATGCCACGGTGATGGCTCACAATTTCTCGGGATACGATGGACAATTTCTGTTGAGATACTATACGGAACAAAGTACCGAACGTCCGAAAGTAACTTTGAACGGAGCCAAAATCATTTCCATGCAAGTGGGACAAGTACAGTTTAAAGATTCAATGAGTTACTTGGCTATGCCTTTGAGCCGCATGCCTAAAACGTTTGGCATGACAGAAATGGCCAAAGGCTATTTTCCACACTTTTTCAATACCGAAGCCAATCAACACGCTGTTCTACCCCATTTGCCTGAGGCTCACTACTACGACCCCGACAACATGCGTACCGAACAACGAGAAGCTTTCTACGCATGGTACCAGACTCACGCTTCGGACCCTTTTGACTTTCAAGAAGAAATGTTAAAATATTGTCGTTCCGACGTAGACATTTTACGTCGCTGCTGTGGAAAATTTCGAGAACTGTTCATGGAACACGGAGGGATCGATCCTTTGAAAGAAGCTTGCACTATTGCCAAAGCGTGTTCCTTAGTGTATCGTCAACGATTCATGCCCGAAAACCCCCTAGCTGTCATCAGTCCTCAAACGACTAATTTTGTCAAACGTCAATACTCGGTCAAAGCCCTACGCTGGTTACATTACTTGTGTGAGAAGGAAGACAAATGGATCCAACACGCTCGCAACGGAGGAGGCGAAAAGACCATCGGAAGGTATTCAGTAGACGGCTGGGACTTAGAAAACCCCAAGATTGTGTACGAGTTTAACGGGTGCTTATTTCACGGATGTCCCATCTGCTACCCTCAACGTGACACTAAAAACCAGTTTTACAACGGACCATGGAAGACTTGTACCAGGCCACTTGTCAGCGACGCTTGAAGTTAGAAGAGCAAGGATACCAAGTAGTGGAAATGTGGGAACACGAGTACGATCAGCGATTGAAAACCGATCCCGAGTTTAAGCGCATCGTGGAAAGTTACAAGCTGGTGGACCCTCTGAACCCGCGGGACAGTTTGTACGGAGGACGGACGAATGCCACCTGTTTGCTGTACCAAGTCGACGAGGAGAAAGGAGAAGAAATCAAATACTTGGATGTGTGTTCTCTGTATCCGTACGTGTGCAAATATTGTCACTTTCCCGCAGGGCACCCACAATTGCTGACGGAACACATCGACGTGGACAATATTCGACAATACGAAGGATTGATCAAGTGTAAAGTCTTGCCTCCCACGAACTTGTACCATCCCGTTTTACCACATCATTGCCAAAAAAAACTGATGTTTCCCTTGTGTCATACTTGTGCTGAAACGTGCAACCAAGACCACCCTTGTCAGCACACTCAGGAAGAACGAGCCTTGACGGGAACGTGGGTCAGCGTGGAATTGTTTAAAGCCCTGGACTTGGGATACCAACTGTTAGAAGTGTACGAAATTTACCACTTTCCCAAGACAGAAAAATACCACAAGGGCGACGATTCTCAAAAAGGCATTTTTGCAGGCTACGTGAATGCCTTTTTGAAACTGAAACAAGAAGCTAGCGGATATCCTTCCTGGTGTCACACTCCCGATGACCAAACAAAGTTCAAAGAGAAATACTGGAAGCAGGAAGGCATCACTTTAGGCCACATCGAGAAAAACGAAGGAAGGCGATCGTTTGCCAAAGTGATGTTGAATTGTTTGTGAGGCAAAATGGCACAACGACCGTGTTTACCCAAGACGGAGTATTTGACAGAACCTTTCCGATACTTGCAGATGATTCACGACAAAACCAAATACATGAAACACGTGGACGTTGTTCGTGAGGACTTGCTCTTAGTCAATTACGAAGATGAACTGGACTTTGTAGAAGCCGACGAATTTGGAAATGTCATCATTGCGGCCTACGTGACAGCCCATACTCGCTTAAAACTGTACGAAGCTTTAGAACTATTAGGAGATCGTGTGCTGTATTTTGACACGGACAGTTGCATCTACATTGATCGCCTGGGTCAACCTCACCCTGTCATCGAAGGAGACCGTTTAGGAGCCTGGACGGACGAGCATCCCGACGACAAGATTCTCAGTTTTGCAAGTGGCGGTCCCAAAAATTATGGCTACGAATACCGGAACAATCAAGGAGATGTGCACACGGAGTGTAAAGTGAAAGGATTGACTCTTAATTATCGCACCAGTCGAGTGCTGAACTTTAGCATATTGAAAGAAGCCTTGCAGTCTGGACAGGATCGAAACTTTAAAGTGACCACCCACGAACCGCACAAGATTGTACGTTTACCCACACACCAAATCGTCAGTCGACCCTTGGAAAAAGTTTATCAAATCGTGTACCAGAAGCGAGTTCGGCTTCCCAATCACTTCACTTTACCGTACGGTCATGCCGATATTGGTCAGCATATAAAAAGGGACAACGTTCAAGGTCGATAGTTCATTGTGACTACCATTGCTAAGCGAGAAAGATGAATATTTTCAAACAGCAAGTATCAAGCGTAAGACTCAAGTCCAACGAGAAACTCGAGAGCGATGCTGTGCCTCACGATCACATCACCAACGCAGTACCACATCTTAGTTGTTTATTTACTAACGCCATGGCAAACTACGTGAAACCAGTGCGACTTCCAGACCACAAGACTTTACCTTATGGACATGCTGATATCACCCAGTATAAAAGAGGGATCACTTCCAAGAACGACACTTCATTGCGAGGACAAACACCAAGAAAGATGAATCACTCTACGCAGATGAAAAAAGAGAAGGAACAAACATCATTGACCACTTTCACTACCATACCCTCACAGCAAAGTGCGTCCAAAAAGGAAACAGATTCAGTAGACCTAAAGGAGTATTTTAGCATCCAAATGATTCAGACAGCGACTTCGAGAAAATTTAGGACGACAACTTACACCTACACGGTGAAATTTAAAGACTTTGCGCCTGACGTTCCAGCCGAGAAAGCAGCAGGTTTCATTACGGACTTATTTGACTCACTGTTAGAGGAACTCAAACGTCAGTGCCAAGTCAGAACTCAAGGTCGTTTGAGCCTATCTATGTATCACGAAAGTTTGAACTCTCCTGTATGTCTCGGGTTTAGCACACCTGCAGAATTAACTTCTTCCAAACTATTGAGGGCTATTGCTTCGACGATGCAGACGATGAGTGAAAAATTTGACATCACCGATGGAAAAGTGACCATTCATATGGCATACGTTGTGCCTCCATGGGAAGAAGACAATAACCACCATTGATCTGCTTGTAAATAAGTTTACCTAGCACAGATTTACAGATGAAAGGGAGTATGTGATGGAAAACATCTACGCTGGGACACAAGTAGTAGCTGACCAGATTTGAAAACAACGTGCGTGACTGATAAAAAGAAAAGCACGAATTTTGTCCAGTTGGATCGTTTGTTTCTTGTTTGAGCTTTTTCTCAAAAATGGACATTAATTGTAGCATGAAAAATGTCATTCTTTTATGAAATGTATATACGTTGTATATGTTTTTTGAAGGCATGAACTTTAATTTTTAAAAGTAGTTTCTAGAACCAAGAAATAGATAACTTGTATGTATTAAATGGACAGTGCTTAAACCAAAGCACAGGCCGTAGAGCCCATGTATATATTTGAATAAATGTTTGTACCCATACAAAAGTCTTTTCTTTTGGAGTCTCTATTCTGTCTGCGAGTATTTCTTTGCAACATCTCTGTCCCCTTTTCTGTGTGTTTGGATGTGTATTTGTTTGTTTCTGTATGTCTATGTTTGTCTCTCTCAACCCTTTGTCCAATAAATACATTTCACCCTATAAATAGTTTTGACCCTATAAACCCCACGACATTACCCATGTTCAATTTCCATTGACCTCCAGTTGACATTCTCATGTTAAATTCCCATTGTCCCCAAAGTACAAACCACCTCTTCTACCACAGAAGCCTACGTGAGACTATAAATCTTGAGGCCACGGTACAAACGACCAAATTTAACATAGAAGTCTACGTGAAGCTATAAATCTTGAGGTTACGGTACAAACGACCAAATTTAACATAGAAGTATACGTGAGGCTATACATTTTGGGGCTATAGTGCCGGGACCCTTTTTTAACATAGAGGTCTACGTGGGGCTATAAATTTTGGGGCCATAATGCCGGGACCTGTTTTTAACATTACGGTCTACGTGGGGCCATATCGCCCCCATATACTACTGTCGTATTAGGCTGAAATAGAGTGCTGAGTGAAAGACTTGCTTGCAACAGGAACGTTATGAGTAAAGAAATAATCATCATCAGCAAGAGCAGCATTTTCCAAGGTTTCCATCTTATGCTCTTCAAGATAAGTCTTAATGTCACTAGGGACACAGTTCTTGAACTCTTCAAGTAATACGAGTTGTTTGATATTTTGATAATCATGTTCAATTTTCTTGACTAAGCACCATCTCTCAAATAACTGCTCTTTTTCTCTTGCAAATTCGACATTCGTTTGTCCAGCTTCTTTTCTATAATTCCTAAATTTTTGCCAATAAGCCTCAGTAATTAACTCACAACCCTTTAAGATGCATTCCTTAACCAAATCATAGTCAGACCATTGCTGTACTGACAGGGATGCAAAGATATTTCGGGCTTTGCCATAAAGTACACACTGCAATAATCGAGTCCAATGCTCCCTTGGCCATTTCAAATTTTCAGCAACTTTTTCAAAATAAGGAAAATATTTGTCTACTTCTTTTTCACTAAAAGGGGGTACTAACCTAAAATTCTTTGTAACATCAAAACTTGAATTTGTATGTGAAGTGGGAATGTGCTTTCCACTTTCCAGCTCCATTTCTTTCATTCTAATTTGAAATTTCCTTTCATCCTTCTCTTTTTGCAACTGCATCTGTCTCTCTCTCTCCTCTTTCTCAAATTGTAACTGCATTTGTTTATCTTTCTCTCTTTCCCGTCTCTCCCTCCTCTTTTTCAAATTGCAACTGCAATTGTTTCTCTTCTTTCTGTAAATGCATTTGTTCTTTCTGTAACTGCATTTGTTCTTTCTGTAATTGCATTTGTTCTTTTTCTTTTTCCAATTGCAGCTACATTTGTTTCTTTTTTATCTTTCTGAAGTTCCAGCTTCCTTAACTCTAATTCCATCTTGTATTTTAATTTCAATTCCTTTACTTTTATGTCAGAGTCTGATACAGACTTATTGATCGAACCCAAAACACTTTTATCGAAAACATTCTTTTCTACCAAATACTGGATCAAAATGTTTCTTATTTCTTGCTTCGTTAAGGAAGATTTTGCCTCAGAAAGATCATATTTTCTAGCAAGTTCAAGCAAATCATCTTTTTTCAAACAATCCAACTGCTCCTGAGTAGGACTAGAAAGAAAAGTCTCCACTTTTGATGACATTATGAAAAAAGCCTGTTGATTCCACTAAAAATTTCAAATAAAATATGAAATAGTACTTGGGATTTTAAAAGTTCTGAAAACAAGGGGAATTTAAATTTCAGAAAACAATTTTCTGAAATATTTTAGCCAAAAATTCAGATATCCCGAAGAAAAGAACCCAATTTTCTTTGTTACGTGACTAGGCTCGTACAAAGTAACAAAGAAAAGAGTGAAGTCAACAAGCTTTGTAAATTTAACAAAATAATTTATTTCCCTAGAAAACAAGGTAAAAAATATGAAAAAGGGCTTATGGTTTGTGAATATGATCCAAAACTTAATCCTAGAATTTAAAAATATAAGTCCTATCACTAAAAAGTTCTAATTGAATCCAAGTTCGAATCTCGATGAAGTTCCAAGATCGAAGGCGATGACATCCTCTATAACCAGTTTGTGTTGATGTGTCAACAGTTCCTTGTTGAGTCACCAAGAATATAATTCCATCTTTTGAGTTCTGAGCAATTTTTAGTAAATGTCTTTGTCCAAGAATTTCGTTGAAAAAGAGTATTTTCCAGGGTGAATAAATTATTTTAAATAAAAAAAAATCAATTCAAATGGCAACAACAGGAATACCTTTCAGCCTCAAGGTATTATTTACAGCTGACTATAAAATCACTACGAACTAAGTTTTAACCCAACTAAAAACGAAATTTCAGACCTGCGTGATGGGTCACGTGATGATTCTCTGAACAGCGCAGTAAAAAAATATGTCAATTTGCACGTCGGCTAATATAGCCTTAGCCAAGAATCATTCATTCCCACACTGGAAATGAATTTAAATATAAAACTATGTTTATTCAGACAAACACTTAGGCGAAGTATGATCTTGATTACGACCAATGATTTTCACTCAGTGTTTACTAAATTTTGAACCAAGGCCAGCTAAAAATACAATGAAGCAATACTTTTCCGTTCTAATCAGGCTAAAAGAACTGAACTGAATTTACTGGGAAAAAATGTCAAATCCAGTAAAAAAAATTATAATTACAATAAAATGTAATGAAACAAAAATAAAATAAAAAGAAATTTAAAACTAACACACAAATAATTTAATTACATATACATAACAGGTATAAATAAATGGCACCCCTTTCCTCTGTTGGTTGGGTATAAATAATGGGCACCTCTTTCCTTTGTTGGTTGGGTATAAATAATGGGCACCCCTTTCATTTGCTGGATGGATATAAATAATGGGTACCCCTTTCCCTTGTTGGATGGATATATATCATGGGGACCCCTTTCCCTTTTTGGATGGATATAAACCCCTTTTCTCTGTTGGTTTGGTATAAATAATGGGCACCCCTTTCCACTGTTGGTTGCATATAAATAATGGGCACCCCTTTCCTCAGTCCTATCTGCCCTCCACTATGTCTCTTTCTCCAACCAAGGCCACGTAATGAACCTGCAATTCATGGTTTACAAGTATAACACGACACCAACTAAGCTACCATGGCTTCCCTATTTCAGTTAGCTATCTCGTATGCAATCAAAACATGCCACTAAGAGGGATCACAATTATGACACCATATAAAGAAGCCAACCCAAATGTATTCAGGAATTTGAAATCTTGGTCTTGAATAGTGTGAAAGATCATTAAAAAACTGCATGATATCCTTCACTGATGCTGACTGAATGAACAAGATAAGGAACTATGTAAAATATTCCTCATTTTCTTAAAATGTTTGTCTGACACAGATGTAACAAATTTAATATCAACTAGAGATAGAAAGTAAAAACCGTAAATATATAAAACTGCAATTATAAGGTGGTTTATAGGCTTTCATGAAAAAGGTGACTCCAATTCATGGAAGGTATATATATATATATATATATATATATATATATATATATATATATATATAATGTTAAACACCATTCTTGCTATGGTCTTCACCTTATCTCAGTAGTAGTTTATAAGCTGGAGGGAAGACATGTACTGTCTAGATTTTAAGGAAACTTCCAATGGAGTTTCACAGGGAACAATTTTATGTCTCTCTTTTTCATTTTATAAATGATTTTCCAGAGTTTTTAAAAACATTCTTCAGTGCCTATGTATGCCAATGATACATCACAACATGTCAACAGTAAAGTCAGCACTGTTGAGAGCAAACTAAAGGAAGATTTACAATGTGTTATGAAATGGATGCATGGTAACAAGAAAAAACATCTAAACTTACATTTACAGAAAACTCACTTAATGTGTATTAACACAACACTTAATGTGTATCTAATTAGCACAACACTTAATGTGTATCTAATTAGCACAACACTTAATGTGTATCTGATTAGCACAACACTTAATGTGTATCTAATTAGCACAACACTTAATGTGTATTAACACAACACTTAATGTGTATCTAATTAGCACAACACTTAACGTGTATTAGCACAACACTTAATGTGTATCTGATTAGCACAACACTTAATGTGCATTAGCACAACACTTAATGTGTATCTAATTAGCACAACACTTAATACTTATCTTAATACTTTACTTAATGCTTAATATTTTTTCTCACCAATGTAACAGAAGAAATCTAAGCTCATTTGCTAACCTTAGCTTGTCTCAGTCATGGTGTCCATGTGCTAGGAATTACTTTTTAAAGGGAAGCAACCCTTGTTGTCTAATACTATGCCTGACAGAGTTGTTTAAAATAAAACCAGTGATATTTTAAGACATTTAGTCTAATATTATGGACAATAGAAACAGATAACATAAAAGAAACCAACTGAGATTAAAAACAGAAAGAAACTAATGGAGAATTTAGAGTTTAATGAGAGACAGATGAAAATGGCGGGGGGGCCAAAAGAAACACAAGAAATGAAAAACTAAGGATGTATGCTAACCTCATCTTTCCAGAAAGCGGTCCTGTAACCATCTACTAATACTATAAGAAAAAAATGTCCTAATGATTTTTGTGACACTGACCATTCATTTTACTTTGCACCTGTAGCTCACATGTATGCACCTGGGCCAAATAAGCAACACATTTTATGTGCAACAGTTGGGGCGAGAAAGCTTAGTACCATAATAAAAACAAGTCTGTGATAGCCAACTTGCCCGAGTTAACTTCTCAATGCATTACAAACTCAAAAATGAGAAACTGTTTATGTCAGGAACTAACAGAAAACAATGTTCTTGACACACAAATTATACACATCACTGACCACAAAAAACTCTTTCAACAACTTCTGCAAGCTTATTAACAATGAGAAAAGTGTTACTGGTATGTCAAACCAGCTATCTTCTAACCCTGCCAACACCCCCACCCCCCCACCCCATCTGCCCCAGTTGAATCAAAAGATGAACGTGTAGTCAGAAATATAAATTTCCCACAAAACCATGAAGTATGTGCTCATCAGCTGGAGGGTGTGGTTTTTCATGAAAGGGGTTAAATTTATAATCAATATCAATTATAGTACCAGTATGTCACAGACAACTTTACCTCTTCCTACAAAAAGGTGAATTACACATGATAATGACACAGATCTCTAATTATCCATGAATAAGCCAACACATGGTCAATCATTCTAGTGACAAAGATCTCTAATTATCCATGAATAAGCCAACAGATGAACAATCATTCTAGTGACAAGATCTCTAATTATCCATAAACAAGCCAACATATGGTCAATCATTCTACATTTTATTCTTCTTTAGAAATGTGAACCCATTATCATATCATTGGCTACTATGTAACTTTTCTAAATAAAACCTGATGAAACTTTAAAGTCATCCTTTTTTAAAAAAATACTTATTGTTATTTTCATATGACATCAACTGACTAAATGTGATCAATAAATACAGCAATACTATAAATGTTTTTATTTTCTCACATCTAGAATTTGTGTACTTTAGACTGAGAGATCATGCAACAACCCTAATTAACATATTCATATTAATAAACTGTATTTACACAAAAATAACACTCTTGGTACAATACTTACTACACATAACAATTGTAACTGTTAAGTTGCTATTGTTGTTTTTTTGTACAAATGGCAGATATAATTGGATTCTACTGATATAATTATTTATTTTTTCATAAACATTATTGGATGCATGTCCAACAGAATAATGTGAAGAAATAATATTACCTGAAAATGACCAACAGAATAATGTGAATAATAATATTACCTGCCAAATGACCAAAAGAATAATGTGAAGAAATAATATTACCTGACAAATGTCCAACAGAATAATGTAAATCAATAACAATGTGATCAAATAATATTATCTGACAAATGACCAATAGAATAATATTAAGAAATAATATTACTTGACAAATGACCAATAGAATAATGTGATCAAATAATATTACCTGACAAGTGACCAATAGAAGAATGTGATCAAATAATATTACCTGACAAATGACCAATAGAATAATGTGAAGAAATAATATTACCTGACAAATGACCAATAGAATAATGTGATCAAATAATATTACCTGACAAGTGACCAATACAACAACGTGATCAAATTATATTACCTGACAAATACTGCATGTACCGAATCTGCTTAAATATACTGCAGAAATGAAGGAAAATATTGAGAAAAGAAAACTAATTAATGTTGGGGTTTTGTCTTCCCCCTCAGCAGAGTCTCACTGAGAGATCTATGACGTAACCCCTCCACTGAGATTTCCTTGTCCTGGTGTAAACCACAACAGATTCTGCTATCCTGTCTATCAACTGCAAAACACTTTTTGCAATGTAACAAAGCACTAGGAATTATAAAAAGTGATGATGGTTTTATGTTGGCTTAGTTGATCCTAAATGTGTACAATACAGTTGTTGACCTATATTTATTGACAGCTATATTGAGTGGTGAGAACCCAGGATTTCTTCTTTCATGCAGAGACTATACATCATCATGTTATTGAAAAAAGCAGCCTCAGTGATTTTAAATGTTAAAAATATAACATCAACATCATCTCTTTTCAAAACTGTTATATGGATGCTAATTAAGGATTACATTATGTTTAGAAAAGCTAACCTTGCTTCCAAGGTCTTAAATAATTCATGGCCAGAATATTTTAATATTTTAAGTTTGTAAGGAACATTAGTTGAAAAAGTACATTATCAAGATACAACAAAAATTTATATATACCAAAATATTAGTTATGGGAATCGGTCAGAATTTCATAACTGATAATCGGTTCCACTTAACCAACTGATAATCGATTTTAATTGGTTACTAAGAGCAAATTTTAATATTTGTTTGCTATACAGTTATATCTTTCCTCAAGACTTCAAAATGTTATTAAATGTATAGGAGTAATCTCTTTTAATAACATGTATATTTTAACCTGATAAAAATATTACATTTTTTCTATTGTGTTCTGTTATTTTTATTCTACAACTTTGTTAAATGAAAGCAACTTTTTATGGCTGATCAGTCTTACGTAACTGAAATAATGTTGCAATCCCTCAAAACCCTTTCATTCATATGTGATGTGTCTATAATTTAAAGTATAGACGGATATGGTTTACTTGTTTGTCATTATTTACAAATACTACAAAAGATTTTAAAGTGAAACAAATCATCAAAATGTGCTAAAATTTATTAACTCAACAATTTAAAAGCTTAATCAGGTAATCTTGGCCATATGTTCCTAATTATGAAAGTCTGCACCTATGGAATATGGCATTGTTTTATATTTGTAAGTTGTGAAGGGAATAAATAATTCAGATCAACTTTAGTGGATTGGAAGCCCTATTTAGCTTAGCATTTCCACAGAAGTTTTACAAACTTTTGTGTTTTGCATGCAACTAAAAAGTAGTCTCCCTTTACACATGATTATGGAGTTTCACAAACGATTATCTTATTGGTTTGCTCAACCAACTGATGATTGATTATAATTGATAATCAGAACAATACTACAAAATATCAGAGTTATGGGACATTTTTGGTACAGATTTATGGAACAGTTTGCTGCATGATGTACAATACAGCCTTATATTTTAAGGGCTGTTCCATTTAAACATACATGGTACCCAGGGAAGTCAGTTTTTAAAAAGTATGTGCCAGGGTACTTTGATTTCAAAAAGTTCATATTAAAATGATAAGAAAGTTCTAAATTGCTTCCATGGGTGAGTACCCGACTTTAAAAGTGCCTTCCCTGGGTCCCATGTATGTTTTAATGGAACAGCCCTGACAACAATCTTAGTTTCCACTTTAACAATCTACACTAAATTATCAGTAATCGCATACAATATGGCCTTCTAATACTAACTCTTCTGCTCAAAATTATAACTTGCCAAAACTATCAAATATAGGATGTTCACTTTTTGTAATGACCTTCAATATAACACAACTTTAGCTCATGGCATTGTTCAACACAATAGATGTTGAGAGAGAGATCATATTAAAGATAGCCAACCATATAACTAATATAAAATCTCACAGAATTTTGGGCCATTTTACAGTTTTCCTGCTCATGCTAAATTTATTTTATTTGTTTAAATTTATGATAAATTGCATGTATTATGTGAATTCAAGTTAGAACTCAATAAGCATTTATGTATTAAACTGTGTGTGTGTGTGTGTGTGTGTGTGTGTGTGTGTGATACTTGGATTTTTAATGTAGCTTAAAAAAATTTCAGCCATATTGCTATGACGTCTGCAATGTGGCAGTTTATAGTGATGTCTAGCATTGGGGTATCATGCCGCAGACATATAGCATCATGTCCCACCCAGTCACATTATCCTGACACCAGGCCGACCAGTCCTAACACTTACCTCTTAATGCTGAGAGCCTAGTGAGGCAGCTGTAAGCACCATTTTTATAAGTTTTTGGTATGACTTGGCCAGGGTTCAAACCCATGACCTCCCGCATCTGAGGCAGAGGCTCTAACCTCTAGGCCACTGGAGCGGTAGTTTAAGTAAATATACAGATAAATGTAATAAGGGTACAACATACAGATAAATGTCATAAGGGTACAACATACAGATAAATGTAACAAGGGTACAACATACAGATAAATGTCATAAGGGTACAACATACAGATAAATGTAACAAGGGTACAACATACAGATAAATGTAATAAGGGTACAACATACAGATAAATGTCATAAGGGTACAACATACAGGTAAATGTAATAAGGTTCATTTCCTTCATTACCATAAGAGGAGTAGTCAGTCAATAACTTACTGTTTGTTTGTGATGTTTATGGCACATAGGCATAGTCATGAGGAAATTGAAGTAAAATGCCTTGGCTGGGTACGCATCACAGTGGCTGACCCAGCCTGATCTGGAGAGGATTTGAACCTGCATCCTTCTGTTTGTTAGACGAGTGTATTAACCACTGAGCTAATTCAGGTCCTGAGGGAACAGTACATATTATGTAGTTTTTCTCATCAATGGATGTCAAGGAACTTTTAAAAATCTGACAGAGGTTGTTGAATTTCAATTAATAAGATTCACAGTATTGTACTTGGAAAATGTTACACACAAAAAACTGTAGTTACAAATCTTGGGCATAGTTTTAGGTAGTTTTTCAAACGAATACAATTTCATTAGTCTTAAGTTGTGTCATGGCTATGCCTCTGACAAATATGCCTTCATCATAGATATGCCTCTGGTAGATATGCCTTTGTCATTGATATACCGCTGACAGATATGCCTTTGTCATTGATATACCGCTGACAGATATGCCTTTGTCATTGATATACCGCTGACAGATATGCCTTTGTCATTGATATAACGCTGACAGATATGCCTTCATTGTAGCTACACCCTCTGATAGATATGCCTTTGTCATGGATATGCCTCTGAAAAATATGCCATTGTCATGGATATGCCTCTGAAAAATATGCCATTGTCATGGATATGCCTCTGACAGATAAGATACTTATGGCAAAGCATGGTGTCTTGGGTATTGAAATTCATGGCTGGTTGAAACTGGTAGGCTATAAATGATAGAATTCACAAATTTTAAACTTGTTGGCACACTACTGGTGTGAGATCTTACAACTGGTCTAAACGAGATGATATGTGAATAAAGGTGAGAGATAATTCAATTGGTCTAAAGGAGATGATATGTGAATAATGGTGGGAGATAATTTTATTGGTCTAAAGGAGATGATATGTGAATAAAGGTGGGAGATAATTCAATCAGTCTAAAGGAGATGATATGTGAATAAAGGTGGGAGATAATTCAATCAGTCTAAAGGAGATGATATGTGAATAAAGGTGGGAGATGGGAGATAATTCAATCGGTCTAAAGGAGATGATATGTGAATAAAGGTGGGAGATAATTCAATCGGTCTAAAGGAGATGATATGTGAATAAAGGTGGGAGATAATTCAATCGGTCTAAAGGAGATGATATGCAAATAAAGGTGGGAGATAATTCAATCGGTCTAAAGGAGATGATATGCAAATAAAGGTGGGAGATAATTCAATCGGTCTAAAGGGGATGATATGCGAATAAAGGTGGGAGATAATTCAATTGGTCTAAAGGAGATGATATGTGAATAAAGGTGGGAGATAATTCAATCAGTCAAAAGGAGATGATATGTGAATAAAGGTGGGAGATAATTCAATCAGTCAAAAGGAGATGATATGTGAATAAAGGTGGGAGATAATTCAATCAGTCAAAAGGAGATGATATGTGAATAAAGGTGGGAGATAATTCAATTGGTCTAAAGGAGATGATATGTGAATAAAGGTGGGAGATAATTCAATCGGTCTAAAGGAGATGATATGTGAATAAAGGTGGGAGATAATTCAATCGGTCTAAAGGAGATGATATGTGAATAAAGGTGGGAGATAATTCAATCGGTCTAAAGGAGATGATATATGAATAAAGGTGGGAGATAATTCAATCGGTCTAAAGGAGATGATATGTGAATAAAGGTGGGAGATAATTCAATCAGTCTAAAGGAGACGATATGTGAATAAAGGTGGGAGATAATTCAATTGGTCTAAACAGTGGCACACTATAGGTAAATGGTGCCTGGGGCCACTGGCATGAAAGGAACCCAGGGCGATGATAATGGCCCATAGGGCCAGAATACAAGGCCCAAAGGGCCAAAGCTGGGGAGGATTGTGGGGCTAGTCCCTCCCACCAGCTAGGGGGTTTGGGGAGCACTCTGAGCTACCACAGTGGGCCTGGGCTAAAGCCATGGCCATCAATGATTTTCCTGTGATTTAATGCCATTTGGTGGCTTTCCTGGCATTGAAATTCTATCATTCACACAAGACAATCAAGCACCATTTTATGCATGTCTATCATTTCCACATCAGGCCCATTAATTTCACCTCAAACATATTACTTTTAAGCATGTACTGAAACCATAAATTTTGATAATTTTTATGGACTGTTTCTTTACAAAAATATAGATATGTCTACAAAGCAACTTTGAGACAATAAGTTTTCTGAGCTTTTAACATTGCAAACTGCTCAATGATGCAATCACAAGATCACAAATGACAAAAATTCAAATATCAATATTAAAGAAATCAGCGTTATTTGAAATTAATGACATCTGCAGGTGTTTACAAAAATATTATCTCTGCCAAATCCCTTCCCATAAATCCAATTACCAATGGTTGTCTGATGGATTTGAAGAGAGACATCTATTCAAACTGATTTGTGTCCAGGTGATAGTATTTGTCGATGTCTGGATCACTCTCACTCGCTGTGATGCAAAAGAGGATTAGCAGGGTGCCCAGTGGATAGATAGCAAGATAGCAGTTTGTTCATGAAGCACACTTTTGCAGCAGAAATGAGTTTGCAAATTCTTATGATAGAGATTCAGTATGTAATTTGCTGAAAGGTCAGGATTCAAGAGTAACAAATTTACAAACAATTTTAGTCATTTTTGAAAAAAAATGTTTATCAGCTGTTTTGGCACCGCAAGACCTCTTGCACCCATGGGCAACTGCCCCTTCTGCCACCCCAGCCCCCCATTTAGTACAATACTGGATCTAAAGAAGACAATATGTGAGTAAACATGGGAGATAATACAAATGGTCTAAAGGAGATGACATTTGAATAAATCACTCTTCAACTGATACATCACAATTTTTTTGGTGCAACGTTCTGTCCACTCTGTCCAATCTGTCCACTCTGTCTAATCTGTTCATCTTTTTCTTGAGACTCTTCAAAATTCTTTGCCAAAACATCCTCCTCCAGGAGGGCAACAATTTCCTGTGGATTCAGAAATTGTTTTTCAGGGTGAAGTTTCCGTTGCAGAGAAAATCCTGGAGAGCTCTGATCTACTGTCACATAATCTGCCCCTGCTGTGCTTGAAGAAACCATGTACTGTTGCATCTGGGCATCTCTTTTATGCTCAAGGGCTGCAATCATATCTTTAGATGTGGCAGATTCTGATGCTCTCCCTTTAATTCTGTGAAGTTTCTTTTCTGAAAGAAATTGGAACTTTTACAACTTGAAAGTTTCATAAAATCTTCAACTAAGATTAACTTATGTGATTACAAGTACAAAAGACACAAATAGTTCCCAATTTAGACATTTTTTGTCACACTTCTGACAGAGGAGAATCAGAATGTATGGTATCCATTGGTCAACATCAGGTATCTGATATTACTTACCACTCACAACTTCTAAATACAGTAGCAAAGCACAATTTTTCATATGATGTGTTCTTATTTAAAATTAAATCTGTAATGTTTTCACTGCTACAAAAATGAAATATCCTGATGACTGGACCTCTCTAAATCTAGACCAAGACTTATTCTATATATCTGATGCCCTTCAGGCTTAACAACAACAAAAAATTGTGTTGGACTATCTAATTTGCATAATTATTAATACATGTATTTAGTTCTCTGCTGAGGCTCCATTTCTACAACTAGGTCTGAGGCTCCAGTTTTACATTAGGTCTGAGGCTCCATTTTTACATGTAGGCCTAAGGCTCCATTTTTACATGTAGGTCTGATGCTCCATTTGTACATGTAGCAGGGGTCAAGCTAGACTTGAATTTTAGGAAGAAGTGACTTCTCCTTTTGGACAGAACAGAGAGAAGTGAAAGCTCAACAGGGAGAAGTGAATGTGAAACAAGAAATGATTATATATATTTTTTATTTTTATTTTTTATATTCTTTCTAAAAGTTCACAATAATGGCACTTTGAAAGAGTTCTAAAGAAGTTTGATACCACATCAGGGCAAATGCACACGTATCTTCAGACCATTGCTGTTGATCCTAATTTTTTTGTTGTGGATAAAACATTACCGTAACTGTTCATAATTAACGCACTAAAATGCATAAAATTACAGACATGGCCCCTTTATAGTTGGCATATGAACTAAACCCTTCTTTCCAAATGAATCAACACAAACATGTGAGTGCATCTATTTTTAGAAGGAGGGGTTTTTGTAATGCAATCACTTACTTTATTACCACAGTCCATTGATAGGATTGTAAATTTATGGTTTATTTATTTATCTACATACTTGTAGTAATTATAGGCATTGGTTAAACAGTATCTGCTTCACTGCTTTTTTCCGTATCTTCACAAAGATGAGTCAAATCAGAAAACAACTGTGACCTTACAGTGCATCTCACGAATTCCACAACATAGCATTGTCTCATATGTTTCTGACCAACATAATTGCATTTTAAAGTTAAATCTTAAATAACATAATACCTAAGCTTTGCTTTCTATGAATTGTATATTTTTCTGAATATATTTGCCCGATGATTTACAAAAACAGACGATCTAATTAACTGTTACTTTCCAGATAGTGATGTCCGCATTATTTCCCCAGTACTGGTTCACTTAAAGTTTCAAACTAATTTTAAGATGAAATAGTGTACAAGAGGCAGTAAAAATATCCAGATCACTAATTCTGTTCTTGAAGAACAAGTTGCTATTACATACTATTGTTAAAGTTTCAAAACAAAAGTTTGTATGTTTTATCATCAAAGGATAACAAGCAGAAATCTGGCAGTGATAGTTGCTAACTTACTGGGGAAAGAATTAATGGTCAATCAGCTATCAAAACACATGCCTGTGAAAGTTCAAGAGTTTGTTTGTCAGTGTAATTAATATCAAAACTACACCTAGCTGCTATTGCTTGATCAATGCATTTCGCTACAGCACAACACTAGAACTAACCTGGCTAAGGCGAGGGGGCATCTCAAAATGTATGGTCAGTCAATGTACCTCTAAAAAAAAAATCACAAGCCGAAGTCATTTTCGCTTACCTAACAGAAGAAGGCGAAGTTGACATTTTTTAGGCAACTTAGTCACCCACTCTGCCTGGTTGTGTTACCCCTGATGTAGGTCTCTCACACTTGTAAAGATTATCTTCATATAATTTGAAATTGCACCCCTTTAGTGATGAGTCTGGCATGCTAACCACTGTGCCATCACAGCTGTTTTCATTGTGCCACCATAGATGTTTTCACTGTGCCACCATAGATGTTTTCACTGTGCCACCATGGTTATGTTTTCACTGTGCCACCATTGCTGTTTTCATTGTGCCACCATTGATGTTTTCACTGTGCTACCATGGCTATGTTTTCACTGTGCCACCATGGATGTTTTCACTGTGCCACCATGGCTGTTTTCACTGTGCCACCATGGCTATGTTTTCACTGTGCCACCATGGCTATGTTTTCACTGTGCCACCATGGCTGTTTTAACTGTGCCACCATGACTATGTTTTCATTGTGCCACCATGGCTATGTTTTCACTGTGCCACCATGGCTATGTATGATAACTGTAGTAATCCTAGCAATGTCCTTTCACTATATTGCAGACAAAACTGGTACATTTAATTTAAATGTACACATAACTCAAGTTTAAAGCTTGGATTTAATTTTTTATTTTATGAAATATTTCCCTTGAACAACATTGACTTTTTTATGCGTATTTAACACTGCAGTGAATGGAAACTGACCTTATGGCACAATGAAAATACTACGATGCTTTTTAACATTCAAGCATCTTACTTATGCAATATGGCAGTGCTGAACATGTGGCAGATATGAATGATTTTCTAAAGTTTGAACTAGATTATTTCTTAAAGCAACATGTTTTTCAACTTTAGTTACACTGTCTGTCTTTATGAACTTTAGATATACACTATGAAGTGTGTAATGTTCAGAGAAACCATTATAAAGACATATCAATCAGATACATAAAACCTTCAGGGATTTCAACATTTTTTTTAGACAATTGGCATTTCTTTGTTCCTTCATTGAAATAAAAAAAGGCATTGTTTATTTGCCAATCAATTACAGGTGCTTACATACACACCCAATACAACAAGGTTTCTTTAAAGTATGTTGGAGTGGCAGTCCTTTTAACATGATAATTGCAATGATAAGGATTAACTGCTAATTTATCACACTGACTTCTTTGCTTGTTGCTTAAGTCAAACCTTTAGCTATTGTGCAGACTGGCCACCAATGACCAGAATATGAAAAAGGGGCATGTCTTGGCAGTTTGGTGTGCTGGGTTCACCCTTAGCAATAGGACTAGAGGAAATGTATTCTTGATGCCAACAGAGGTCCAGGGAGAAGTTTCAGTGATAATGAAAAATATCAACTGGTATTTCAAGTATATGGCTGAGATCGGATATGGATAAACCAAGGCAAATGTGCAGTACCCTGCAGCTGACTATGCAGTTTCTTGTGGAGAGAAAGATCCAAGTGACAGACCATTGAGTGATTGCTGACTTTATTGGTAGGTGCCCAGAATTAAAACTTGCCAAGCCACAGAAAATGTCTATGTTGTGAGCAAAATGTGCTTCAAGTACTAAACCGCTATTTTAAAGAGCTATCAACTATCCTTACTGTCAACAATTTAAGAAACAGGCCAGAAAGAATATTTAACATTGATGAAACTACTACATTGAACATTCCTCTCCAAAGTTGTATGTGACATGGATATTCGAGCACAAGCAGTGACATCATCAAGTTCACAGAATGTAACCATCATTGGTTGTGGCAATGCCACTGGAAACCATATCCCACCATAATCTGTATTCCTTGGGAAAAAAGTGAAGTGGTCAATCTTTAGAAGTTGCTCCTCTTGACTCTGTTGGTGAGATGTCAAATAGCGGTTTGTCAAACTCAACCATATTTCATAATTATATCATACATCTTTAATACTTCTTGACTGGGCAAAGAAAAATAGTTCTTTGTGTCTTATCACCTCATACAAGCCATGTCACCCAGGCTTTGGACATTGGTGTTTTTGGACCCTTCAAATCCATGTACAATACAGAATGTCAACTATTTTTCAAGAAGAACCCTGACCATCAAGTAACAGGTATGATATTATAAAACTTACCTGCAAACCCTATGTAATGGCACTGTCTCCTGAAAATGTAACTTCTGCTTTTGGAAAATCTGGAATTTATTTATCCATTGTCAAACAAGACAATTTTGTATTCTCATGTTTCACCAACAACCATTTACCATGTGGAAAATGATGCCAGTCAAGAAAAAGAAAATATTCTGGAAACCTCTCAATCAACAGCTCAGGATTACCCTAAAAATGTTATGAAAGCCAAATCACCAGAGAAAGATGAAGATCTGGGTGATTTTGTTATGAAGAAAACCATAACAAAAGTTGTCCTAAGAAATCTGTTCTATCTTTCCTTGCTGGTAGTCTAGCAAAGAAGAAAGTCATCATCATGCAACAATCATCAACTTCTAAATGTGGCAAAACTTTAAATCCACAAGTATGAGTTCTGAGAGTGTCCTCTAGTGTAAAGTTTGAAACTGCAGAATTAAAAAGTATAAAAAAGACCTACTTTATCAAAGACAACTTACCTATATCTGAGGATGAATCTTTAAACTGCCATGTAAGTCACAAACATGAGATACCTTCACTTAGGGTCGTGTTAATCTTTTGATTGTTATGGGCACAATGTGACTCTAACAGGATTTGACCTGAATGGATGCTTGGATTAAATGACAACACAACACAATGTGATGAAAGATCAAAGTTTATGAAATGAACTGATAAAAATATGCATATCCTCTATAACATATATAGTGTGATTCTTTCACGCTCCAAACACAGGACTCATTCGATTACTTAACACAAACTTTCATAAATGGGAAAATAAAAATGTGATCCATATATTCAAAAATGAAGGTAAGATTCACATAATCTCATGTAATGAAAGTAAGATTCATATAATCTCATGTAATGAAGGTAATGAAAGTAAGATTCACATAATCTCACAGGGCCCTGAGTGGCCGAGTGGTCTAAAGCGCTCACTGTTACGGATCACTGCCATCTCACCTCTGTCTGCATGGGTTCGAGTCTCGGGCTCGGCCAATGTGGTTATGTGAGAAAGCTTGCCGGTAGCTTCTCGTGGGTCGGTGGTTCTTTCTGGGTTCTCCCGGGTTCTTCCTCCACCATTAATACTGGCCGCCATGTATAGCCTATCTTGTGCTGAAAAATGGCGTTAAACCCTATAACAACACATAATCTCACGTAATGAAAGTCAGATTCAAATAATCTCATGTAATGAAAGTGAGATTCAATTAATCTCATGTAATGAAGGTAACACAATTGTATTCGATTGAAACAACATCATCAATTGAAACAAATATGATCAACTGAATCAACATAACAACTGTACCAAACACATGACTCATGACTCAGTCATTTGTACAGCTCATACAATTCATAACCATGTATGACTCATAAATATTTGTAAAATCTTGCAAACGAAATATTTTGACCTGGTTTACGTGTCCATTGTCAAACCACACAGTTCTCCTGAATTCTTGGGTTGGCCCACACTTGTATTGGCCATACACACCCTTCATGGATCCACCATGCGCACAAGTTTACAAATCAGCAGTTCCGTCCTTGTATGGCCTTGATAGTCACACCTGCTTCCATCCCCATACATACGTTCAGACAGCCAGACCAACAGCCTGATATAACCGCACACACACACGCACATCTAAAAGAAAACCAAACTGGTCATAATAACAGGTATGGAATTAAAATCTATACATACATGCTACTAAATTAAACTCTTAATAGCAACTTGTAACAATTCAAAACTTCACGTTTCAAATCCGCGTAGTGGTAGAGGCAACATTTTACGCTATGACATTAAAAATGAATATGCTTCACATATCAAATAAAATAAAAATGTACCACTTACCCCTATGGATGTAGAACAAAAATGGAGAACGTACACTCCTTGAAAAGATCCAAAAGACCAATGTGTCACTTAGAGAAGAAACTTGTCTTAAATCTCCAGGAGAATGAGACTTTGTAAGGGTAAAATACCCATGCATACTGTGCTCTTTGTCCTTTCATTTTGTTGTGAAACATAAGCTGTCAGGCACAATTACTCATTTCTTCTTTGACCACACTGCATTTAAAATTCATACAAAGTTTAATAATATATATTTTTTAAACTGTACTGCTATTATTCATGGATTTCAACTTAACTGACATTAATGTATTTAATTTAATCATTGGATCCTTTCTCTCTTGTGGAAATATTCAGCCAGCACAACCGTGAACATTTTTTCTTATAGGTAAGTTCAAATTTATTCGTACAATAATATGTGCATGCTACCATACCCAAGTTAGGCAAACACCATGATAATAATGAGTTGTTCCCCCATGTTCTCCCATGGTACAGTAATCTGGGTTAGCTACTATATGTGGTTTTATTTACATTTATGCCCTTCAATTTACAGATTTTTGTATAGGAGTAAATAGAGGGAAAGTCAAAGAAAATTTACGGTTTGTAACTATGCAGCAATATCCTAACAGTTTTAATATGAACCAATAACAAAATCAAGTATTGTGATAACACAGCGTTCAAGATTATGGCACACCAAATAAGAAGGCTGAAAAGTACATATTAGCTGAACTCATACGGCAGACAATCTGACAGAAAATTGTGCATGAAGAATATAAACGTTATTTTACTCATGTTTCTACAGTGAAATTGGCAATACTGATATTAAACAAAAAGACTATTTTACTCATGTTTCTACAGTGAAATTGGCAATACTGGTTTTAAATAAGAAGACAATTTAACTTGTTCTACAGTGAAATTGGCAGTACTAGTATTAAAAAACACACTATTTGACTCATGTTTCTACAGTGAAATTATAAATTTATGAATAAATAGAGATAAACAGTTTTATTACTTTTTTATTATTATGTATAATGCATTTCATTTATAATCTGAATTAATAAAGTAATGAAGATTGTACATAATCTTTTAAATTTCAAATTTTTTAATATTTTAATTTATCTGTCAGTATCATATCAATAAATGCAAAATATATTATCACCTAGGAAAAGGGCTTGTGTTTGCACTGTGAGTATCATATGGTGTCAAAAATGACCTTCGGAAGTGAAAAATAAAGGTATATATTTGGGACTGGGGTGAATAAACTGTTTTTGTTATGAACTGTAACTGACTTCTCTGGTCAAGTGAATAATATTCTTATGATTTGTTTTACTATATTCAGTAGTTTTCCAAAAATATAGACCTTTTTGACCCGATCTGTGTATTTTTTTTAATGATTTATTTATACTAAACAGGTGAATGCGCCATTAAATTTGTGCATAAAACCTCTCCCTTGCACATAGTCTTACAATGTAAGACACATTACTCAATATTTTAACATAAATAACATGTGATACGTCTTATACTATAGGACTACATTGCACACTGAATCGGATTAACGACATCAGGGAGTTGTCCTTTCTCTTGACTTACCAAGTGAATTTATGTATTTATCTGAACTTATTAAGTCGTATAATGGGTTTGCAACAGGAGGCTGGGAAATATTAGTAGAATTATTCTTATCAAGAGGTTTCCAGGGATTGTTCTGTGTGCCAGTAGTAGCTTTCCTATGAGTAAAACCTTCTTCTTCGACCTCCATCATACTCGAGGTACAAGAGACGCTCATAGGTATCAACGACGATAAAGGTAGTTTACGCATTTAAACGATGCGAAACTCGGCCTAGTTGGTTCCTTAAAAGTAACTTAAAAATAACACGCGCAAACAAGGGAACAGGCCGAATATCAAACGAAGAAACTACCCTCACCTGCGAAAATTAATTTTTTGCAGAAGTGAACAAATATTTCACCTTAATATTTTAGTTTTAGTTAATTATAAAATCTTGTCTCACTTGTAACAAAAACATGTTTGCATTTGTATGAGTAGGTTTCTCCACGTAAACAGCAATCTGACTATTATGTATATTTAATTTGCAGTTTGTGTTGGTTTTTAATATTTATTTTATGCTATGGGTTATATAAAATTGTATATTGTAGCTGACCTTTTTCGAAATCAAGTTCATTGTTTACCTGACCAAAAATTATTGATTTTTTTTTAAAAATTATGTAACCACTAATACATAGTTAATATTTCTCTATATGTGCCTGGGTTTAATATTATAATCATTATCAATACATGTATTTATCTTGGTCTGGTTCAACAACGTTGTGTTTTTCCTGTTCTTTATTATAATTTTAGTAACAGACCTTCTAAATATAAGTATGATTTTTCTAGAAATGAACTTTTGGCCCTCATTCTTGTCATTCTTTTGGATATCATCAAGAGTGACATCTGGCCACAACAAAGCGACCCTCTGGAAAATTAAAATTTGGTCTCCCTCTTGGAATGATGACTCTGTTTACAATCAGAAATCCATTTTAAAATTGTTCATAGGTTTAACAGCAGATCACAGTCTAGGTACAATAGATAATTTAATAGTCAATATGCATTTGATAATCATAGGAACGGTTGGACAAATTACACTCTGGGTCCCATTGAAAATGTCCATAGGTTTAACATTGTTGTGGCACTTGATGTACAATGGAAATTTAATCTTAAAAACATTAACATTCCGGCTCCCTTTGTACCTTATGCGTTTTTTTTTACTTTAAAAAATTTCACCTTGGATACAAGAGTAAATTTAATGTTAGAAAATGATACAAGATTTCCCTCTGTACCAATACATTTTTTGATCAAAATTGGAGTCTGCGAATGAGGGTCAATGAAATATTAAAACTACACCAATACACTGTTTTGACTGACCAGCACCCAGTAATCTACTGACTGGCAAACACACAAAACGACGAGGGCAGGAGTGCTAACACATACACAAACATATCAACAACCTGAAGGAGAAGGGCTATTCATATTCACATGCTAACTAACATTCTATTTGACTGACCATCTCACATATTTACTAACCAAGAAAATGGGTAGGAGTGCTTACAATCTCACACACATCCACGAAAAGGATACAAATTTTCACACGCACACACACATACCTACCAATCAACATGCCGTCTGACTGGGTATCGCCAAAGCTTACAAACCAATGTAAAGAGCAGAACTACTTACACATACCAGTACACAAACATAATATAGCCCTGACAAAAAAAAAAAAAAAAAAAAAAAAAAAAAAAAAAAAAAAAAAAAAAAAA
>JAECUM010026211.1:26608-55334 GCA_016617855.1 Megalonaias nervosa
AAAAACCATCCATGAAAAGGGTAGGAGTGCTAACACATGCTCAGATATATTATCAACCTCACAAGGGTAGGCATGTTCACACATGTACCTACTAACCAACATGTTGTCTGAATGACCATCGCCCACACTCAATAACCAACGTTAAAAGTAGAACACACAAAAACATATTATCACCATGAAAATAGTGGGAATGCTAACACATCGACACAAAAATATGCATGAAAAGGAAATGAGTGCTAGCACATGTAGAAACATACTATAATAGCAATGGGGGATAATACCATACAAATGGAATTAACATTACATCATAGGCTTACATTACGGAACACTCTGGGAACCAGCAGGAACTGAACATTGTGGGGAAACGCGGGGATTTATCAGTGTGGATGGTTATGGGGCATAAGGAGAAATGTTAAACATAATCTCCTATCCAACACTTAGTTATGTTACTACTCAACACTTAGTTATATATTATTCACAATTTATTATCAGTAGTTGTATGGGTAGCTTGGGGGGACTTACGGAATTAACAGTTGCCAGTAGATTTACATGGGTTGGACACTTGGGTGACATAAGAAAACTCCTATGTGTGTGATTGTGTTTTGGATATTTAACATAGCTTTAACAATTTTTCAGTCATATCGCTATGATATCTGTACTGTGGCAATTTATAGCGATGTCTAGCACTGGGGCATGTAGCACGATGTCCCACCAGTCATATTATCCTGACATTAGGCCGGCCAGTGCTAACACTTACATCTTAATGCTGAGCACCTAGCGAGGCAGCTGTTAGTACCATTTTTATAAGTCTTTGGTATGACTTGCCCGGGATTCGAACCCGAGACCTGCCGCATCCGAAACGGACGCTCTAGCCACTAGGCCACCCGAGCGGTCAAAATCTTATGTCAGAAATGTCCATAGCTTAACATGGGGATGGTATCATGGTGACAAAAGTGTTTTTTGTGACAAACGGGAATAGTAATGTTACACTTTATTATCTACAATCTAACATGCACCTTTACAATCTGTTACGGCTCTATGGTCATAAACTAAGTAACAGAAAGAAGCCGAACCAACAAGTTTTGTAAAACTTAACAAATAAGTTAATTATCAGAGTTATAACATGAAAATGGAGTAGGAACTTGCAGTATTATGAATTGATCCAAAACAACACTAAAAAGTTCTATTTAAGTCCAAAAAGAATCGAACGTTCCGAATAAATTTCAGATCCACGAATGTATGTATCGCAATGGCATTGTCCAGAATTCCTCTGAATGATTCACAATAGCCCCAGAATAATGTTCTAGTCCAATGAGCAGTTTGAAGTTCCAGTGAATAATCCTAACAAATGTCTCCTCTCAAACTATCTGAACACAACATCAAACACATCTGCAGACTGATTTCAACATATGAAATAAGGATCTGAAATATGACTCAGTCCAAAATAGGAATGAATCTGATTGTTCGGTTCTCTCCTTATGTACACCTTCTATACCTATTATATGTCGCGATATGCCCCACGTGATAGATCATACTGCTCGACGTAATATTTCAAAATACCTACTCATGTGACCTACCCCCATCCAATGGGAAATAACTTAATTCTTCAAACAACCCACCTGACAGACCTGTCCAATGGGAAAAAAACCCTGGTCATCATGTTTATTACATATATTATTATTAGTAACCGTAAACACGTACGTAAGCATCTATTTATTTGGACCCTCTCCAATACACTTTTAATATCTTAAAATAGAATTTTATACCCATGTACAAAATTCACTATCTAGTATACTCTTTTTAGATAATCACTACAAGTTACAGTCATGAACAAATATTACACATAATATAATGCATTTGTCAAGAGTTACAACCCAACCCACCCAACCCCCGAATAATAACACCAACAAATCCAACACAAACCCTTACTATCCAGCACCACCTTTTTGATTATTATCGAAACAAATACCCCTACTTTTAAAATATTTCTTCTTTTGTTTCAGGTTCTTATTCCACTGTTTCTAAAATTGTTTCTGATTTCATTTTCACTTCAGCCTCGTCTCTCACGGGATCTAAGTTAATTTCTTTACTTGGATTGATTACACACACTGTCTTTGGCATAGTCGGTCACCTCTTGTAAGCAAATATTGAAGCCAAGATTTTTCCAATCAAGTATACCTTTCCAGTCGTAAATTTGTCTGTGTAACCAATTGGCTAATGAGACTAAATGGTTTTTGAAATGTGCACAGATAACCGCTCTGCTGGAGGAGTCATCTATGCCTCCAATCATTAGCCTACTAAGGGTAAATGGCGCCCGGGGCGACATTGATGGCTCCAAGGGTTTTTTTCACCAAAAGACGTTTGGCGCCCTCTTTTTTTGGTGCCCCAAGACCTCTGGCGCCCAAGGCATCCGCCCCGTCCCCCCCCCCACCGGTTAGTACATTACTGCCTCCAATAATATAATTTAAATTGCGCTGTTGCACTATTAAATATTTCATCAGCGATTGTAAACATTATGAAATTATTGATCTTGAATTGCTGTGTTTTTCTGAGTATCTCTGAAACAGAAACTGATCGGCTAGATCATCAATACAGGAGTTCACTAATGATCCATGTTGGAACCTCCTTTATTGTTATTTATATAAATGTTTTACTCATTTATCTCAAACATGCCGAACACATGGATGTGAATGCCTTTTAACTTTGCTGACAAACAAATGTTGACAAAAAAGATTAGGTCTCCACTCTAAGTTTACCAATGTTTCTGACTGTTCGAATCCCAACAAGCTGCCATGTAGCTGAAATCCTTAATTTCCACACATATTCACCTGCAAATTTCACAAGTGTTTTGTGGTCCTGATTAAACTGGACAAATACAACAGGTTTGTCCTAACTCTAGATCAAACTACCCTGCGTTTTTCTGCAGGGGCAGAAAAAGAGAAATATGATTGACTGATACTGGATTATAAAAGCACAATTTAACATAAAAAGATCTACATTTTTACAGTGATTGAATAAATCGAGTAAGGACACATTATTTCTTTATAATCTTCCTTTATTAGCAATGTATGTAAAATGTAATCGGAAAAATGTACAGAAATAAATAAATGAGTGCATGACTAACCGCATAATAATAATAATGATAATAATAATAATAATAATTTATTCAGTAATTTAGTCACCGGCCCATATTACATTATATATATATATATATATATATATATATATATATATATATATATATATATATATATATATATATATATATATATATTGTGCGCCATTGTACATAGTAATTCAAATGTGGTATTTACCATGAGTATACATACATAATTTCCTATAAATAATCAGTGTATAAAACTATACATGTGTTACTACCACTAAGTAGATCATTCACCATTCGCATGAGTTGTCAAAGATTGTCTAAGACGAAAAGACGAATTGATATAGTAAGAAATATTTCTTATAATTAATATATTAATATGACTCATGAAGGATACGCATTTTTCTACAGACGGATAGAAATAATAAACTTCATTAAAGTATTTCTTTCTTATATGGTCATAAGCAGGACAAATACAAACAAAATGGAACTCATCTTCTACCAAATAAACATTATTTTTTTTTCTGTATAATTCACAATATCTATTATTTTCTCTCAAGCTACTAATATCTCTATATTCAGTATATACGCATAGTACCTAAATTTAGCAAGTAACTTCCTAAAAAAAACCCATGATAATCCACATGACAGGTATTTTGTCCAGTTCTACTTCGGTTTTATACATGTTATGTGTGAGTGTATTTGTGGGAGTTGTTGGAATGCCTAATCCCTAATTCTTTGCAAAATAGTGAGAAAAATTGTTTTTCGTCTCCTAGATCTTGGTTTAGCCAGACGTACCCAAAGCCAAAGCAAAATAACATGTCTTTATTTTTGGTAGCCCAGGTGTCGCGATTGGTTTCATCTAATCTTTTCAACATTAAATAGCATTGTTGTGGATAGCAAGTTAAAGGCATTCTTACAACCTTCAGCCAGTTTTTAATACATCGTAAAAATACGGGGTAAAAAGTGGATATCTTTCGCACTCCCTAACACAATCGCATGATTGGTAGTTTTAGGAACACCTAAATGCTGTATGCAAATGTTGTATTATACAATTTCAATATCTCTACTAAATTCATATCCCCAAATTTCTGACCCATAGCAAGCAATTGGTTTTATCACAGAATCAAAATTTTAAAAGCATCCTCAACACTAAAACAGCCAAATTGTTTTTGATAATTAAAAATCCTTGAAGATGCTTTTTTTGCGCTTGAGCCGCTAGTGTCTGCTTAGTTTTTGTCAAAACCAATTTTGGGGTGAAAAATAGACCCATATACTTGTAGGACGTCTTTCTTTGAAAAGCAAACCTCCATTTGCTTGAGATATTCCCATTTCTGAAAATAATGATTTTAGCTTTATCGAGATTGACCATCATACCAGTTTTATGACAGAGACGTTCAATAACATTTAGTTGGTTCCGAAGGAGCTTAACTGTATCAGCGCAATTAGCAACATCATCAGCGTAAAGTATTGCAAATATTTTATCAATATCTTCTGAGATAAATACACCTCTGTTGCATTCGAGATTCAGCTGTGTAATCAAATCATTAATAAAAAGGAAAACATGAGGGGACTAAAACAGAACATTGCCGTGTACCTAATGTACATTGGAAGTAAATGGTTAAGCTTTTAGGTATTGGGACATAGCTTATCAGATTGTTATACAAATCTATTAAAATGTTTACTATTTACCATTCATACTATACTATACCTCGCTTTTGGAATTTTTCGTTTCATTTACTTTGGTTTGGCGTTGTACGTCACTGTAACACAAATATTTATTTTGTGTTGAGGCAACTGGAATAAAGTACCTTACATAGGGCTTATCAGACCTATTCTACACCTTTGAGGATACAAGGGGTTATAACCCACCCCACCCCCCACCAAAATACGTCATTGGCTTAAGAAATATGCAACACTTTCAAGTCCTTCTGAAAGATCCGATGACTTTGTGAGTGGGAGATAGAGTGAGGGTAGTATATTAATATTGATGATGGACTGTTAATAGGAAAATGACAGCCACCCTAAAGAATTCTCACCGGTAGAGTTTGCTCAGAATCTTCACTCGAATGAAATGTTCTAATCCCTAGACGAGCCCTTACTTTGTTACGTGGCGATTTGATTATCGATATCTAGGATAATCAACCAATTTGTTAGTGCCCAAATCAAATAAACAATAAAATAAACTATGAAATTAATGGATGGAATAAGCAGAGATCTGAACAGAGATATGAATAAAACAACACGAACTCCGTATGCAGAATATAACAATTTATTCCATATGTCAACAAAATGAAATTGAACATGACCTATCAATGATACACATTTTTAGAAATAATTACCAAGTTCACGAGAAACAAAAATACAATTAGCCGTTCTGCTCGTAACGAGAAGACATATTTCATCATAAAATCGTGTGAACGATCGAAATCAATTGCCCAGCATGCCTGCATAACCTGGTAACTTGTCGGTCACTCCAAATTCGACGTTGGTGACAGATTAAAGTCGACGTATTCCTCTCTCTCTCTCTCTCACTCTCTCACACCAGCCTCCTTTCGGGTTATGGAGTGGTAATTTGGTTGTCTCCTCCCTTTGCCCAATGCATGGGTTTATATATGGAGCTATTTCGCTTTTAAATAAATAATCTAAATATTTGTCAGGTTTCTTCTTCTGGGATCGTACACTATCCCCTCTCTAGCTACGTCAGATATCGTCATATCGTAATTCAAAAGAAACTTAGGCTAATATGGGTCAGTTCGCATACTGACAGCTGATACACAACCCTAAGTTTAATATCGCTCCCTAACAGCTATTTAGTATCCCTAACTGAAATAACATAATCTAGACAGAATAAACCGTACGCCCTGCTGTGAATTATAAATCGTTGACTGGCTTAATTTGTTGGCTGACAGGTGCTCGATTTCTCGGTTAAAAGAATTAGCGTCTTATCATACAAATGAATTAATGAAATTCCCCTCACGTCTTAACTGCAATATTTGCTAACTACCTATTCATTGGTATGACATTTCCAGACATAGTTTACATCAGTTCTTATCCTACGTGATTCGCATTGCATTTAAACGAATAAAATCATTCTCTCAAGATGTTATTAAGAAAATAATATATGAAATTGTTAGAATAAATGAGTTATATAACATTCAAGACGAATGAATGCAAACAATTATCTTCCGAACTCAAACGAAAATCGATGCATGAATTTAAAGCAAATCAATTCAAACAAACTCACATCACAAAAATTGCCCGAGACTGGGAAAAACCTTGAGCTTTCCGAGACTCGCTCGCTTTTGTGCAGCAGAATCTGTCTGTACCTTTAAGGTTCCGTGTCCCTCAAACTTCCAGACACCCGTCCCTTGGACAGTTATAACAAGAAAAGATACGTGTTATTTTTCCTCGGAGCTAAGAACATCTTGCCTTCCCGCAGACACTTTGACTAATGTTTCGAGAGAGAATACTTAAAACATTGAATTTCGTCTGGGAAACAGACCCCCCCCCCTCTTATTTAGCTTATCAGGATTAAATGCATCTAACCGCCGTTATTAATACACGTCCAACGAAGTTGGAATGATTTTTGTCTATTCCGCCTTTAGTAATAACGACTTCTTTAAAATTTAATTTTGTGACTCTGTGGTCATAAACCAAATAACAGAAAGAAGCAAAAACTTAACAAATAATTTAATTATCGAAGTTATGAATGAAAATGGGAGAGGAACTTAGTTATTATGAACTGAATCCAATATAATCCTGATAAAGTTCTATGAAAGTCCAAAGGACCGAAAAGTTCCTTATAAATTTCAAATGTACTGGTCCCCAAGAATCTTGACGATGTGAAAACGGCGTTATCTGGAACTCCTTTGAATAATTCGCAAGAGTTCCGGAATAATATTATTGACCAAATGATAAGCACTCTCTCTTTCCACTGAACAGTCCAAACAGATGTTTTATCTCTCGAATATATCAGTACAACATAAAACACGTCTGAAGACTTGCAACACAAATAAGAGTGACTCCAAAATAGGAATGAATCTGATTGCTTGACTCCTTATATACGCTTTCTATTACGACTATATTTCAAAACATAACTCCCACATGACAGATCGTAATACTCAATTCATTTTAAAATTGCCTATTCATGTGACCTAGCCGAACCAATGGAAAAATACTGAATTCTACTAAAACCGTCCAAGCCCCATCAGCCAATGAGAAATGAACCTAAAGTCGTCATTAAAATTATTATTAGTAATTGTCAACACATACGTAAGCATATACTTATAGATCCTGTGTAATTTTATACTCTTCATATTTATAAAACGGACCCTAGTTACGCAGTCAAAATCTATAATGAGAAATTACTACAATTTACAGCCATGAATAAAACTGACAAAAAATTAGATAAAATCATATACCAGGATTACAAAAGATATAAACGTATATAACAATACTTATTTCAAATGGCTCAAAACTTTCTCTGCACTGTCTCAGGGTTGTCATTTTTCCGCTATTGAAACCCCAAATTCACCTTGCCTTGACCGTCTGTCTGACCGTTACCACGAACTCTAATTAAAAATGAATCAAGCACCAAACCAAGGATGTTAAAACCACTGCAGTCTAGTGATTTAAAGCAGTGCCTAGCCCATTCGTCAGTTTAATTTGTTACGTTTCACACTGACTGAAGCAAAATGTGCTGCTAGACCATATATGTGTGTGTGCGTGCGTGTGTGTAAGTGTGTGTGTGTGTGTGTATATAGTTTCTTCTTCTCTCTGCTTTTACATATGGACACATTAAATAGATAAAATAAGTCGGCCTGTTTTATCAGGAACAGACGGGTTTCCACGTGAATAATGCTAGCATAACACCAGCCAATGTTTCAGATTCAAAGATTGCGTTTTATAAGAGCAAGCATGATATAAGATTTTAAAATGAGCTCATTTTTATAGGCATAAGAGCAAGCGTGATATAAGATTTTAAAACCATCCGATTTTTATTGACATATTTGGTTTGGGAATGATTTGAGATTCAGTCGTATATTCCCCTAACCAAAAGAAAGCATTACTGTATACAGGTCATACCTTATCAGAGTTCAGTCTCATGATGAGGAAGTATGCAGACGAAACTGGAAACCAGGTCAAACGGTCACGTGATGGCAGAAGTGTCAACCATGTGCCAGAAATACGAACTTTAAGATAATTCGTAAAATGGGTTCAAAATCTAAGGTATTTATGAGTGTGCTGATATAAAGTGTCATCAGTGATTATTTTTAAATGTCTGCTTTTATGAGGTGCCGTAGCGGACAAAAGCTGGTCCAATCAGAACGTTGCCTTTGAAATTGTAATGTCATATGTCCAGAATTCCAGTTTCACGTGTTGCATCAAAAATGCTTGTCCTTAAATTTCCATTTCCTTGGTCGAGATTTTAGATTGTATCTGTTGAATTAAACAGTAGTGGTCGAAAGTTATATTTTCTATGTCGAGGTTTTAGATTGTGTCGTTTGAATTACACGGCGGTGGTTGAAATTTCAAGGTCATAAAAGTCGTGAATTCCTAATTTACGCATTGGTTCAAAGAGTTTATGTTGAAAGTTCCATTTCATATGTTGAGTATTTAGATTTCATCTGTTGAATTACACAGCGCCGGTTGAAAATTCGATGTCCAATGTCGAGTTTTTAGATTGTATCTTCTGAATTACACGGCGGTTGTTGAAATTTAATGTCATGTGTCGAGAGTTTCAATTTAACATGTTGAATCACGTTGATTGTGCTGAAAGTTTCATTTCATATGTTGAGTTTTTAGATTATATCTGTTGAATTACAAATCGGTGATTGGACATTTTCTTGTGCTTGTCAGAACTGTAATTTTTATATGGTGAAATTATGTGTTGGTGTTAAAAGTAACATTACACAATGTCCACTTTAACAATTCAAAATAATATTGAGTATTAAGATACATCATTCGTGTATTCAATTATGAGGCGCCATTACCTTTCATGCATTTACACTTTGAAAGTTACCATTCACAGGTCGAGAATTACTATGAATTTCTTCGCTAGTGGTCGCTCTCGTGAACGGACCGCGTTATTTTCAAACAAGGAAGCTGCTTCGCGTTGCTCTGAAATGTAACAGATGAAATCTACATACTCGCCATGTGAAATGGAACTTTCATCACAGAAAGTTGCATATAACGTGTGAATTAGGGATTCTCTTCATATGATATTGAAATTTCAGCCATCGCTGTGTAATTCAAAATATACACTGTAAAACGTCGACATAAGATATAGAACTTTAAACCACCACTGTGTAATTAAAGACATAAAATCTAAAATCTCGATCTAGGAAATGGAACTTTATGGACATGCAATTTGATCCAACACGTGATATTGGATTTCTCGACATACGACATCGAAATTTCAACTGCAACTTTATCATTAGACCAGCTTTTGTCCGCTACGGCGACTCATATGCTTTCACATTTATCTTCATTTACCTTATTTGTCACAATACTTAAAGATTGTTTGAGTATTCTGCATTCGTTTCAGGTCTACTAGAATTCAAACTTTGATTTTATTAACCTGGCATTAACTATGAGAATTTACACTTTGATTGTATTAACCTGGCATTAACTTTGAACATTCAAACTTTGCTTTAATGAACCTGGCATTAAGTATGAGAATTCACATATTGATTGTATAAACTTGGCATTGACTATGAGAATTTACACTTTGATTGCATTAACCTGGCATTGACTAGGAGAATTCAAACTTTGATTGTATTAACCTGGCATTAACTACGAGAATTCAAACTTTGATTGTATTAACCTGGGATTAACTATGATCATTCAAACCTATAATGTATTAACCGAGCAATAACTATAAGAATTCAAACTTTGATTGTATTAACTTGGCATTAACTATGAGAATTCAACTTTATATTAACCGGGCAATAATTATGAGAATTCACACTTTGTGTTAACCTGGCATTAATAATGAGAATTCACATTTTGATTGTATTAACCTGGCATTGACTATGAGAATTCAAACTTTGATTGCATTAACCTGGCATTAACTATAAAAATTTACATTTTGATTGCATTAAACTGGTATTGACTATGAGAATTCACACGTTGATTGTATTACTATGGCATCAACTACGAGAATTCACACTTTGATTGTATTAACCTGGCATTAACTACGAGAATTCACACTTTGTATTAACCTTACACTGACTGTGACCATTCACACTTTGATTGTATTAACCAGGGCATTAACTATGAGAATTCAAACTTTGATTGTATTAACCTGGCATTAACTATGAAAATTTACATTTTGATTGCATTAACCTGGTATTGACCATGAGAATTCACACTTTGATTGTATCAGCATGTCATCAACTACGAGAATTCACACTTTGATTGTATTAACCTGGCATTAACTTTGAAAATTCACACTTTGTATTAACCTTACATTGGCTGTGATAATTCACACTTTGATTGTATTAACCAGGGGATTAACTATGAGAATTCAAACTATGTATTAACCTGGCGTTAACTATGAAAATTACATTTTGATTGCATTAACCTGGTATTGACTATGAGAATTCACACTTAGTATCGCCAGTATGGTCCCAACGGTTGATTTCTATTTGTCTTTAATCAAGAAAATACATGAGTATATATGAGGGATTGGTGACACCGTATTCACACAGATAGGCATCAACAAGTGGAACAAAATTGTAATCTATGCTGGCATCCCCATCAACATCTCCACTACCTGATCCATCGTCTAGTCTGTAATTTCTGCAATATCATCATCGCATGGCTGTTCAAAATCCATCACTTATATGTAATAACAAACCTTTAACACAAACGCCAAAAGATGGTTAAGTACTCAGGTGGATAGATTTGGAAAGCTTTAAATAAAATGTCATCTGTAGATGCCAATGATATCGATATCGTATATATGAAATCTGTTGGTGCACTGGTGTCGAGTTTGTTACTTATTATTACTTGTCTTCTAAGCTGATTGTTTATCAATGCTGTCAAACCCACCCGCCAGCCAAAATAACCGGATAGGATAAATAAATACTGTTCGGACTCGCACGGTATTAAGATGTGAGATTTAGTGTTATCAAAACCATCCACGTCAGTAAAAACAAGTCCATCATTTATTGTTATGTCGCTAGATTTTGTCCTTCCTTCGCAGGCATCCGCAATGTCAATGTCGGCAGTAAATATTTTACCAGCAGCAGAGCCAGCGTAACGCCAAATTAGATCGTTGATGACTGTGAATGTTGCTCTGAAGATAACCTTGCAAACATCTCTGCATAACCAATATGTGAATGAGAGGAATCTCACACGCAAACATTAACGAGACTTTGTTAAGTTGTGGTCCAGACTGTGAAAGTCAAGGTTGAAATTCTGAACAGTGTCAATAAGTACGGTTTCTACACCTGCAACATTATTAGTACCGGTGTTCTTCATTGATCGCCTACGCGTGTACTGTTTATGATCTGCATTACTGGATAAATCCTTGTGAAACATCATAAACGCGCCGGCAGATCTTGCAGAATGATCGTGGCAATATCAACGTTGTCGAGAATTGCTTTGATTTTCTTCCCGTCAATAAGATCTCTTGCGACAAATCCAACATTAGAATCCCGGGGGTAATTAGCATCGCGTGCCAGTACAAAGTTTCCCTGGATTTCCAAGGACTCACATGGAAGAAAAATCACGGACGTGTCCTAATTCTATTTATAATGGCTTGGGATATTTATCCAGGTATGAATAATGTTGACAATTTCGGGTGCTGCGATCATCCATCACAGCTGCGTCAATGTCAACCGCGATATCAGGTGCATCTTCGAACTGGGCCATTCTTTTCACTTATACATTTTTATTTTTGTCAAATACATTTTTGGTGGATTCGCCACTCGTGTCCACAACTATAATCCGCTTCCCATTGCCAGATTTGGAATCGTCGATTCAGCCAGACTGTCTAATATTAATCACATATTGCAGAGATTCAACGGAGATGATGGAAATGGGTGTGGGCTCGTGTCCGCGTATAATTTGATACAGCATATTGCAGTTGTATCGGATTAATTTAGGCACCTTTGCGTACTGTAGTGTCACACAGATCATGCCCTTGCTTTTATGTCGACCTCGGGAATATGTTATCGTGTGGTTGTCTTGGTGTTCAATCATTACATTGTCGTACACGACAAGACTATTCGCGCCAGGGGCAAGGTCGACAATTGCGGAGGCTTCATCAATCGTGACAAAGTACTCAACGGTGGACGACGACGTCTTGGACGACGAAAGCATTTCCGTGAAATCCTTGAGTACATCATAATATGGTTGGTCGTCAGCGGATTGTAAAGTCACATACAAGCGATGACAAGTTAACCATGCCATGATTAGATTCAACAACAGTTCGATTTACCCGCATCGGGCCGTACCAATGATTGGAAAGATGTCACCGTGCTTGGGTGGTGTGGACTTTTCATGTGCATAGATGTCAATGAGCTGAGATTGTGAAAACTTGTGTTCAATGCTGAACAAAGACGTTTACGTTCGTAAGAACCAAAGGAGGAGTTGAAAGTTCCTCTTTTTTTAAAAAAAAGTCGTCGGTGATATCGCTGATGCATTAAGAAAGCTACTTGGGACACGTTGAAGCAAACAACCCGGCAATATGCTTCTCCCTGGATATTATTACTGCTGGGTTGGAACACGAATGTATTTACGACTGGACGTTAGTAGTCGACCGAAGTTCTGAGGATCTGTAAGCCACTTCGATGCTGCATGTTACCGACATGATCTCATGAATAAAGCATCAAGTAATTTTCGTGCGTGACAATGTTTTGATGTAGATCTCATCTCTGACTTGAACGCAATCGCAGGGCTAGTTGTCGGAGAACGAATCGGCAGATGGATTGTTAATGGAGGTATCAAGGTTAAGATTGCACTTGGAGTCGGACAAAGTCCATTCATTGGAGGTAAAACCATAATATAACAAACATGAATAAGAAACTGCCGGCTATATACTTCAGTCCGCGCGGTTATGGTAAGGATAAAACAGCCGTTGAAAAGTTAGCAAGCGCAGCAAATGTTGCTTACACGGCAGTGTTGTGGCAGATTTACCTACCCGCGTCAAAAGAGATTTCCTGTGGACAGTTTGATGTAAGGACACCAACGAAATTCATCAGGTTGACATCTTGGTTCCCCTGCCTGATCAGGTACATGGTCGTGGTACGTACATTCAAATAGGTGTTAACCATCGTAGATGTTGCCAGCAGATGCAAGGAAGCCGAGCCACTGACGTCTAAATATTCAGCGAGTGTTGTGTCTATGCGACGACTGCAAGTTGGCCCAGGCAAAGAATATTTGGAGCCGTTGATGCATTGTTAGCAAGATATGAGATGCTGGTTCGACTTCAGACTTGTTAATACTGAACGCGACCATGCTGTCGTGGAACGATTAAGTTGTACACTTGCGGAACGATTATTCGGGCATGAATATAAGCAAGAATGATAGACCATGATAGATCTCGTGAGAGGGTGACACGGTGTCAGTCGGTCGTACCAGTGCTAAATAAAAACCATATGCACGATGTGATTAAAACCCGCAAAGGTGATTCGGCAATAGACTATTGCCTCCATCGGTGAAGTGGTTAACCAACTCGGAAGCAATTTATTTTGGAGTCTGTATGGTCCAAGGTAGCCTGAACACTAGCAATGTCAGGCTACTGACTCGGTGTGACTTGATTTATTTACGATTTCGGACCGGATTGACATTCCCGGGCAACCAACACGCTACTATCTGGCGCATGCTATTGATCATTTGCCAGAGTGAGGAAATATCTCCAAGATTAATGTTGGGATCAACGCGTGCTCGTACGCGTAAGTAGTGACTCCATCAGGGAAAATCCATCTCTTTGTATCCAGCTGGGACAAGGTCAACTTGGTGAAACGATACGTACCCTTAAGATGTTTCTTCGACTGGATGAGATCAGCTGAGTCAGCGAATTCACCCGCGAAAATGCCTCTATGGGGAAACATGAAGCTGAATTTCAAAGCGTCTGGGAAACATTCATCGTGAACTTCCTATGGAGTATTTTTCAAACTTCTCGAGTATCTTTGCGTAACTATTACCAATTTAATCATTGGTGGTCTCGGTGTCTTTATGGTCAATTATTACACAGGCACCACCATAAAACCATGTCTTTGGTTAAATGGTCAGATGTCAGGCATGTTAAATTCGACAGTGAGAACAATATCAACCTTGAATCCGGACGGCATCACTGATTCACCTACGCGCTACAATGTTGATATGATTCCCGGACACATATTCGATAGAATCTTCACAGCGGGTCTGCTTGGTTTGTATACGCTTGAAATGGTTGCCTTGTAATCTTGGCCAATTCACTTCACGCTGGGCAGTATAAAGTATTATACCAACTCGTTAATGACCGCACTGTATTACAGTGACATTCTTTGATTTGAAACGTCACACACGCGCTGTGTATTGACTTCAAAGATTCAATATTACAATGCTAAAAGTATATATCTAATTAATTTTTTATTTGTAATCTTCGCTGTCGTTCCTATCTTTACTGGTCATTTCGTTATCGTCGCTTTCTTCACCAGTCATTTCAATGTCTTAATTGGATAGCTAAGTCAATGCAAGCAACTTCAAATTTTCTTGCATTATATCAAACAACGACTTTTCTTGTTCTTTTATATGCTTCACAAATTTACATCGTTAATGTGTTAACACAATGCCTAACTCGACTGATTTATCAGGATGTTCCTGATTCGAAAAAGCATGCGACATTGTTTGAGCTTCTTACACAAATGTGTAATGCATTAAGTCTAATTAATGACTTGATCTTTTCTGTGACGTTACAAACACGCCATTGATATGCTCATAAATTCTTTCAAAATACTGTATGCAGAAATAGGTGAAGTTTTCAACATTATATATTTCTCTATTACAATATATTCTCACGTAGAAGGAAACAATCTCTGCAAAATATATTATATACAGCATATCCGCAATCAATGTAATATATTGTCACACAAAGGAAACAATCTCCGTAGAATTAATTATATGTAGTAACAAACTCTTTCTGTATGTATAAATAATCAAAATCGATGTAATATTAACAATTGTGTTTTAAAATCATATTTTAAACAAAATTTTAAACCATATTACATTATTAATTCTTGGCCAACCGGATTGTTTCAGGATGATGTCCACCTATGAGTCATCAGCCGATTACATATTAAAGTCGAAAGTCTAATGCTAAACTTTTACTCAACGTTACGGATCAGAGCCATGTCACCTCTGTCTGCGTAGGTTCTAGTCTCGGGCTCGAGCATGTTGGGTAAGTAAGAAAACTTGACATTAGCTTCCCATGGGTTGGTTATTCTTTCCGGGGTTTTCCCGGGTTTTTCTCTCCACCAGTTATACTGGCCGCCAAGTATTTAGATAATCGGGAAAATATTATGTATTTAAACATTTAATAGGCAATGTAACACAATAATCGATAGAAATATGTTTGCCATGATGGTAAAGGAATTATTGACAAATAAATATCAAAATCAGATCAAGGTATTAGAATATATGCTTTGTGATATTTATTGCACATGCTGATTCCAGAACAACATTTGCATTATGATCATAAATAGGGAATCGTTTGTAAAATTCAGAGAGCAATTTAAAACACCAACGGAAGAATTAAGTGATGACGGTAAGGTTACGGGTTCATATCAAAATGTTTTACAAGATACCCATGTTAGATTCGACGATGCAGTTGTAACTAATATAATACATTTGATGCTAGGAAACATGACAAAAAGTGAATTGTTTTCAAATGGTTGTACCATCAGCTTAGAAGTATCATACAAGGATATTACTATACAAAATAGTATTTGTACGAGAAACGTTTATCCAGTTTCAGCATGTACGATATTAAGACATAAGGGTAGAAGACAGTAAATACACAAAAGGAGAATAATAATCAACAAGTCCTTACTAATCATATTTAAGATTAAGGATAAACAGAAACAACTGTAGATTTTTAAAAGTGATTAACAAATTAAAAGACAACGCTTTAAATCATAATTAAAATGATTTAGTTTTTGCTTCTATTAGGAGTTTTAAATCAATGTAGATGCTTTATAAAGCGAAAATTAATATAGGAACTGTGAATCCTTGCAAAGACAAAATCAAAACAACATGATCAATTATGAATGAAGCGACACCTCCTGCTGCTGATGCCAGTAATTCCAGGTACTGCTGATAATGCCTTACGGCCTAGCTATTTAAAGATTGTCAATACATCCAAATGAATAATGATAAGTAGTAATGTGGGGCTGTTTACGGACAATGGGAATTAACATTACAGACCCCCCTCCCCCCGGGCATGTCTACGGACACGATTTATACGGACAAAAAATCCCCTAGGCACGTTTACGGACAATGGGAAAATACATTACAGACCCCCTGGGCACGTTTACGGACAAGATTTATACGGACAAAAAATCACCCTGGGTCTGTCTACAGACAATGGGAATTTTGTATAGCGACCAGCACACCCTGGGACTGTATAGCGTCAATGGGAATTTTGTATAGCGACTAGCACACCCTGGGATAGTATAGCCTCAATGGGAATTTTGTATAGCGACAAGAGGAATGGAACTGGGAGGGTGACGTCACGGTACTGGACAGTTGCAACAATGTAGCAAGGACCGTGACGTCATGCCACCTGGGTCATTCTATATACAAACACGAATCATTTGCGTTTCGTGTTTGTGTATAGCAAGTACCGTGACGTCATGCCACCTGTGTCATTTCTATATACAAACACGAATCATTTGCGTTTCGTGTTTGTGTATAGCAAGTACCGTGACGTCATGCCACCTGTGTCATTTCTATATACAAACACGAATCATTCGCGTCCGTATTTGTGGATATTATAACTCTCTATACACAAGCCATCAGCCAATCAACAGTACTAAAAACAGCAACTATAAAAATCAGCTACTGTTTCGTAGGCTCATGGCTTATACCAAATTACTTAAATACATAGAATCACGAACCATTCGTGTTCTACATCAATTTAATTCCTTAACTCCTAGACACTTGCAACAATGTAGCAAGTACCGTGACGTCATGCTACCTGTGTCATTTCTATATACAAACACGAATCATTCGCGTCCGTGTTTGTTTATAGCAAGTACCGTGACGTCATGCCACCTGTGTCATTTCTATACAAAGTTTGAATCATTCGAGTTTGTGTCAGTGAATAGTATAGTATAGTATGTTTTATATATTCTCTTTTTTTCCCATAGATTGATGAACATCAGTCTATCATACACAAATTATAAAATCGACTAACAAAATTTTTTAGGCAAGAGAATAATGTTTTGGGGAGTTGAATATAAATTATACAATCGAATAAAAAAAATTTTTAGGCAAGAAAGAACAAATATCTTTTCGAGGCAGTGGAGTGGCCCTGAAAAGGGTCTTTGTCGCGAACGCATAAACACACCATACTTACTATCACACAAACGTACGCGAACGCATAAACATACCATATCTACTATCCACACAAACGGGAAGAGAAGAAAAAACTCACCCATATCTACTATCCACACAAACGGGAAGAGAAGAAAAAAAACACCCATATCTACTATCCACACAAACGGTAAGAGAAGAAAAAACACACCCATATCTACTATCCACACAAACGGGAAGAGAAGAAAAAACACACTCATATCTACTATCCACACAAACGGGAAGAGAAGAAAAAACACACCCATATCTACTATCCACACAAACGGGAAGAGAAGAAAAAACACACCCATATCTACTATCCACACAAACGGGAAGAGAAGAAAAAACACACTCATATCTACTATCCACACAAACGGGGAGAGAAGAAAAAACACACCCATATCTACTATCCACACAAACGGGAAGAGAAGAAAAAACATACAATATTTACTATCCACACAAACGGATGCGAACGTATAAACACACCATACTTACTATCCAAACAAACGTACGAGAACTCATAAAATACACACACATATACTATCCACACCAACAATGAAAATGCATAAAACACACACCTATTTACTATCCACACCAACGAACGAGAATGCATAAAACACACACCTATTTACTATCCTCACCAACGAACGAGAATGCATAAAACACACACCTATTTACTATCCTCACCAACGAACGAGAATGCATAAAACACACACCTATTTACTATCCTCACCAACCAGTCTGGACAGGATGGAAATTTTAAAGTGACTACCCACGAACCGCACAAGATTGTACGTTTACCCACACACCAAATCATCAGCCGACCCTTGGAAAAAGTCTATCAAATTGTGTACCAGAAGCGAGTATGGCTTCCCAACCACTTCACTTTACCGTACGGTCACACTAATATTGGCGAGCCTATAGAAAAGGACCACATTCAAGACCGATAGTTTATTGTCACTACCATTGCCAAGCGAGAAAGATGAATCCTTTCAAACAGCAAGTATCAATGAAGAGCAAACTCGAGTACGATGCTGTGCCTTGCGATGACAGGGATGCTGTACGCTATGACCTCAGCGATTCAGTACCACATCATGGAAATTTTGCTACGACTGTACCTACCATGGAAAGTGATGCTGTGCGTGTCAGACCTGATGGATGCGAAAGTGATGCCACTCTTCATCGTACACCTTTTCACTTTACTGGTTTTCATGGTGGATGTCATCTTTATGAAACCATGCGGCTACCACCCTACGGATGTCATGTAAAACTGAGCAAACTCCTACATATTTCACCGTACCCTCATCGAAATGAACCTGTGAAAGACGAGTATTCGTTCCCTGTGCGTTTGCCTGAATATTGTGACTATGAAAGTCGGATCCAAACCTTCCGAAGAAAATGACCAAAATATCTGGGAGGACCTACCCCCGAAGAATAGCTAGAGCTGGATTTTTCTACTTGGGCGAAGGGGATAAAGTCAAGTGCTTCAGCTGCAGTGTGTCACTTCACGAGTGGGAACAGAAAGATTGCGCTTACCTGGAACATGCTCGATGGTCTCCAGATTGTCACTACCTACCTTTAGTGGGACCTCGTCATTGAAGTAGGCCTATCATGTCGTTTAAGAAACCAGCTCCTTGGCTAGGAGTCAAACATTGGACAACCCCTAAACAAGTATTTAAACCCCATGTAGAAAATAATCTTCAAAGATTACCAAACGAATTGCAAGAGAAGATCAACAAGGACATTTGGCAGGGACTTGCCAGAGCCAAATCTCAATTAGTGACTGTAGAACTTTTGTGTCGAGAAATTCACAAGAGGAAATTGACAAAAGTCAACAAACAAGTCCGATTTCTCTGGATCAAGGGTGCGTTCTTCCTACTATTTCGCCTTAGACCATTTACATTTGAAGATTTTATTGACATTCTTGACCGTTTCCTGGAATGGCAGTGGTCAGAAATTACTCACTACGTTCATTACTTTCGCTCTAGGAAAAGTGTTTGAGGTAAGAGAAAACAGGTATAAAAAGAGACTACTATGTCACGACCTTTATCATTCGTGATACTATACATTCCGTGGAAGGAAATCAATGACACTATTCAAACAGTGGAGGATTACCAACACCTATTACGTGAACTGTGTCCATTGAATTGGGGTCGACGTGTTGTGTGTGTCTTAGTGACTTACTTTCTGGGATTTCGTTTACCAGCTGATTCTTTGTGGACTCTTTACGAACAGTACCTACCATTCCAAAAGGCATGAAAGTGGTCCCATTAAATGAACACGAGAGACTCATTCTGCTCAAAGCTTTGCGCTTTCATCTCGATACTTCTCTACCTCAGCGGAAAAAAAAGATTCGTGAACTTTTAGGTACTGAAGATGTGTATGACGATGTGTGTGTAGTTTGTGACTTACACCCTCACTGGAAAGATGTACGTGACTGGAAAAGTTGGGGCTTCGAAGCTTGGATTAAAGAAGTGGCACACTATGTAAAAGATTTGTAATCCTAAACAACTAAAACGTTCCGTGAAAAAAGTGACTATAAACCTGTGTTAGTGACAGTACCAGAAGAAGAAGAACCACTCCCTTCAGGACAGGACAGGACAGTCATTAACATCCCCGAAAAACCATTCCGGGAGGACACCTGAGTGACTGTACCAAGGAGTGTAGAGACTCTCAGAACATTACACAGTACCCCTACGATTTCACCTCTTGATCACCACAAATGTTGTACAGAGACTTGTTTATATTCCACTATGATCGTTTTGATGTGTTTTTATTCATGTACTTAGCCATTTGGCTTTTATGTATTTTTGTCTTTCGTGTTGTTCGCATTTAAAGATGACAGTAAACGTGTCCTGAAAAAAGTATAAAAACTCTTGTCTTGTCTGTCTTCGTGTCAAAACTGACATTTTCCTTGCACTGCTACTATTATGACTACTTCTACTGTGTCTGCTCCCTCTTCCTCCACTTTCAAAGTCATCGACGAACACTTAGATCGTGCTAGTTGGGAGGCCTTGTATCTTCGACATCCCTTTAACATGCTCATTGCTGGACCTAGCGGTTCAGGCAAAACCGAATTTGTCAAAAGTTTGATCGAACATAAACATCATTTGATCGATCGTCCACCTCAACGCATCGTGTGGTGTTACAAGGAATGGCAATCGGCGTACAGCCTCCTGCGAGAAAGTCAAGGCGATTCCATCGTGTTTGTAGAAGGCATTCCTAGCGAAGACGACGAGATTCTGTCTGACCTTAGTCAAACCCATTTGGTCATCTTTGACGACATGTTAGGAGAAGACGAGGAAGAAATTAAACTGTGGTTTACGCGCAAAGGACATCATCTTAATGCCAGTGTCCTTTACATCACTCAAAATTTGTTTCAACAAAGTAAAGCCCATCGCACCATCAGTCTCAATGCTCATTACGTGGTCTTGTTTAAAAGCCCTAGAGATAAATCGCAAGTGCAAGTCTTAGCCAAACAGTTAGGAACGCCTTGGCTGACTCATGCGTACGACGATGCCACTCAAACCCCACATGCCTATTTGCTCGTGAATTTAAAACCCACTACTCCCGATTATTTGCGGTTGCGTACCCATCTGTTTCACCCTGGTGCCAAGACGGAGGGCCTGTCGTGTACACGTCCCCTTCGTCGACTTAACCACAACCACATTCACCCATAAAAAATCAATAAAAACCGTGGTTACTTTGGCACTGTCTCACACATTGTCAACATGACGTCCCTTCAGTCTCATCTTCCCATCAAATTGATTCGTGCCTTGTACGGCATCATTCGCGAAAAAAATCCACAAATTCGTGCTCGTGTCTTAGAATCAGTCTCAAAGAAGTCTTACGATGGTTTACGGTGACAGCACGTCAATTACTGCAAGGCATCATTCACATTCCACATCAAACCAAACGTTTTTTTGAGAGAAACAAAGTCTCCTTGACTCAGCTAGCCGATCCTCGCATTGACACTCAAACCAAAAAGCAAATCATTTTGAAACCTGGAGGAAGCGGTTCTCTAGGAGGTGTCATCATTCGTTCCCTCTTAAAATGGGATCCTAATGCTCCCAAAGTCGTCCCCAAGAAAAAAGCCACACCCAAACGTACCCAGAAGAAAATGAAAAAGAGCAACGATGTCAAGACCAGGTCACAGCCTCAGAAAAAGAAAAGCCCACAGATTTCAACTTCAACCCCCAAGAGAGCGTCTCCAAAATCTTCTTCTCCAGCGGTGACACAATCTTCCTCTTTAGCGGCAGTAGCCGCTGCTCACAAAGTACCTGCCCCCAAAATCAAAGTCTAAGAGAGAACGGGTGTGTTACAGAGTTTACTGGATTTGTCCAAGCAAGAACTGTCTCGATTTAGTCCGTTGCGAACTCCTCCACGACGTGTGTTGCCTGTCATCAAGTTGATACGACGTAAAGACAATCAGTGGCAACGCATTCCAGTATAAAAAAGACCTGAGGCAAACGATAGGTTTTAGTATTGTTGTACTGCTGAACGCCCAAAGATGGCCCCTCCAAGAAGTGCACACCGTTACCATCGTGTTCCTTCTTCGGTCCAAAAAGGAAAAGGAACAAGAAAAAGTCAGTCACGTCTTCTAAACAAACACTTAGTCAAACATAGACGTCACTCTCTGAAAAGACACACTCGTCCAAAGAAAAAGAGGAGCCACCAAAGAGGAGGATTCTTTGGCGATTCTGGAAAACACATTGTCACCTTTATGACCAAGCGATAGTCCCCAAAAAAGGATAAAAGACCGTGTGACAAGTCATTGACGTTAGTGTATTTTTTGCTGTGTGCCACGGAACCAACGAACCAACCGAGAAAGATGTCACCCCAAAAAACACATTCCTCTTCTACCCCCAAAGGAAAGAAAAGGAAAGGACTGCCACCTCGTTTAACCAAACATTGGGACATGTTGTCTGTCCTGTCCAAAGCTCCTCCACCCATGCGAAAAAACTCATTCAAACTTCCTCCAAAGACGTCATCGATACCGTGTGCGAATGTTGTCTGAATGTCTTGAAAGGCACAATACCTTTGTCTAAACACCAGAAAGAATGCTTAGCGAAACATCGACACGTTCTTCGCCAAATGGTCCAAAAGAAATTACCCATTGGTCAAAAGAAAAAGATGTTGCTGCAACGAGGAGGAATTTTGCCCTTTTTGCCCATGTTACTGAAAGGAGTAATGGGAACAATAGGAGGACCCTTGCTGAAAGGACTATTGGGAAACATCCTGGGGGGATGAAGATAAAAAGATCCAAGAAGATAAAAGGGACCTTTGGAGTCAAAAGATCTATGACGTGATCCTTGAAATCCGATGGAAGGACGAAAACTAGCTTTAGTGCCTTACAAACGATGGATGGAATACCATGGTTGGCAAGAACAATGAACCCCGCATTTACCTCCCAATCCTCATTTGACCGAGATGTCCCAGTTACAACACGAATTGCAATCATTGATGGATCTCAGCGATTTGTCAGAAACGGAAAAATCTCAACGGTACGGTCAGTTATTACAACGACTGCAACCCTTTCACCAGAAAGCTTTAGACGAAACAGCTCTACCCACTCTAAAAGATCTTAAGGCCTTGATGAAAAGTCAACCAACGACACCACTACCACCCCCAGCAGTCAAGACAGACGTAGCCTCACGTATGCCTGAGGAAGAAGAGGCGCGAGAAGTCTTTCAAACACCGTCAGCAGCTCCCATCCCTAGTAAGATTGCAGCGTCCTTGTTGACTCCTTCCCCTACACCGCAACGAGAAGTACTTAAAGCTTGGGTTAAAAAGATGATGTCCACTCCACCTTCGACAGAATTGAAAAAGAAAGAAGGGAAACCAGAAGTGAAAAAAGAAAAGAAGACCAAAGCCATCCCATTACCACCACCACCATCACCAAAACTACCTTCGACTTCTACTCCCGTGGCACATTGAACACGTAAAGCCGTTTCTAAACCACTTCAGAGTACCTTCAGCGAAGAGTGGATCACTTATTAAAAAATGGAGAAGGTGTTAGCCAGCATTTACTACGATCCATCCCATCCTGCAGGTTACGCTGGAGTTCAGAAATTGTGCTGCCAAAACTCAGTGAAAAGTATCCGTTTACCTCAAGTACAACGCTGGTTACAAGAACAAGCCACGTACACTTTACACAAACCCATTCGACGAAATTTTTCCAGAAGTCGCACCCGAGTGGAGGACATCGATCATCAATGGCAAGCCGATTTAGCCGATGTCTCTCATTTGGCCACCTACAATCGTGGCTACAAATATTTGTTTTGTGTCATCGACGTCTTTTCCAAATTCGCTTGGGTCGTGCCATTGACTTCCAAATCGAGCAGTGAGTTAGTGCGAGCCCTCAGACTGGTGTTGAAACAAACTGGTCGTCAACCTCTTCGATGGCAAACCGACAAAGGCACCGAATTTCTGAACCAAGCTTTCCAAAAAGAATTGAAGAAACGTGACATTCATTTTTTCATCACCGAGAATCCCGAAACCAAAACCAGCATCGTGGAACGTTTTCAACGCACCTTGAAAGAACGCATGTGGAAATATTTTACGCATCAACACACTCTCAAGCACATCGACGTCTTACTGCACCTAGTCCAAGCGTACAACCAATCTTACCATCGAAGCATCGGACGTACCCCCCAAGAAGTGACTCCCGACAACGAGGTGACCGTCTTCGAGCATCTGTTTGGTGCGTCCCCGACAGTGACTGTCCCCAAGAAAACTGAAGTATTGGCATCAGGAGATTGGGTGCGCATTGGCAAAACCAAACGCACTTTCCACAAAGGTTACTTACCCAACTGAACCACCGAATTGTTTCGTGTCACCGAACGTGTGCGTGGCTGTCATCCTCCCGTCTATAAATTAGAAGACATGAACGGAGAAGTGTTAAAAGGAACGTTTTACTTGCCCGAATTACAACGTGTGACCAAAAAAGAAGACGAAGTGTACGAGATCGAAAGCATACTCGATCGAAGAACCCGAAAAGTAGGAACAAAACGTGTCAAAGAAGTCAAAGTACGTTGGAAAGGATATCCTCCCAGTTTTGACTCTTGGATCAACGCTTCGCAAATCATCGACTATAAAAAGAAGTGACCATCATGACCTTCAACACAGCCTCAGCTACTGCAGTGACCACTCCTTCGCCCAGTTCTTCTGTGCAAGATCTATAAAAGCAACCCTTGTGGGTGTGGTGTGGAGAACGTGTGCCTAAAACGCAAATCGTCTTTTTCTGCCAAATATTTGTGGTGTATTGTGTCATCGGTGCTGCCATTGCCAATTTGAGTTTGCAACAAGGAGACAAACAATTGTGGACCATTTTACTCAACAGTTGCATCGGTTACCTTCTTCCCAATCCGTCCCTGAAATATTCCTCGAACGGGAGCCTTGCGTCCAACGTCAGCCCCTCTTCCAACAGTCTCCAATCCAATCACAACAATCCTCTTTTAGACACTCCTCTGACTTCCAGTGACCCCTTGGACACTAGAACTCTGGAATTATGAACAACCAATTTTACTTGACGTTACCCAGTGACAGTTCCATGGAGGTGTTTCCCAATAACACTTTGTGCTGTTACACGGCCAAATTACCTCAGCCCATCCAACTGGATCAAGAAGCCTATTGGGAAGTGGCTTTGGTGGAAATGATTCACCCTACACAAATCAAAAACATCATCGAAAATCAAAACACTTTTACGGTAGAAGTTCATGACGAGCAAGTGCAATAAGCCTTGGATGAACGCACCACTGCAAGTGACTCTATGAAAACACAAGATCCCAAAACTAAACGAACCACCTATCAGTTGACCATTCCCCCAGGTTATCATTTTAGTGGACAACATTTGGTGAACACGATTTCTACCAAATTCAATACCGTGTGTGCCAAAGCCTTGGAGAGAACCAGAAAAAGTGTCAAGATCGAATACCACAAAATAGCTCGGGCCGACGAGAAACTCCTATAAATGCTCTCGACGCTGTCGAGTCAGGCATTCCTGCTTCCCTGACGCCACAGCAAGGACAAGGCAGAAAAAGACGACGAAAACACCCCTTGAGAGGACTTCACGCCCCTAGAGCTAGAAAGACTAAGTAAAGAAAAACTGTCCGAGAGTTAGACGTTTTTGATTTAAAAAAAAGAAAATGATGCACCGAGAGTCTTGTGCTTGTTCCAAGTCGGAACTGGATCTGTTTGCCATGCCATCCACCATGATGACGATGCAAGAATCCCAATGGGTCGAATTTCATCCCGTCTCCTCTTTCACGGATTCAGCTCCCATCGAGTTTGAAATCAAAGGACAGCCCGAGGATTACATCGATCTGAATAGCAGTTACTTGTATCTGAAACTGAAAGTGATCAAAACCGACAACACCAATCCGGGAGCCGATGCCAGAGTAGCTCCCGTCAACAATTTCATGCATTCCTTGTTCAGCGAAGTGGATTTGTACTTGAACAACAAACTGGTCAGCAGCAGTATGGATACTTACCCTTACCGAGCGTACCTAGAAAATCTCTTGACGTACGGAAAAGAGGCCAAGAACACTCATCTGGATGCTTGCGTGGTTTGGAAACCTGACACCGCAGGTGAAGATACGTTTAACGACACAGCCCTGACAGCCGATGACAATCCTCACAATGTGGGTTTTAACAACCGTCGAAGGAAAATCCTGCAAGGTCGTAGTTTAGAACTGATGGATCGCTTGCATTTGGACATGTGGTTGCAAGACAAGTATTTGCTCAACGGAGTGGTTATTCGCCTGAGACTCAATCTCAGCAGTGTCGCTTTCCATTTGATGGCTCATGCCAACGAGTACAAAACCATCATCCAAGAAGCCAGACTTTACGTGCGTCGCGTAGAAGTGTTACCTAAAGCGGGAAACGACATTAGTCACACATTGAGCAGATCGACCGCCAAGTATCCGATACGACGTGCAGAAGTGGAAACATTCACCACTGCTGCTGGACTCCGATCCAAGATCGAAGATCATCTGTTCCAAAGACAGTTACCCAAACGTTTAATCGTTGGCATCGTCAGTAATGCATCCCTCAACGGAGCCCACGATCAAAATCCTTTCCAGTTTAAGCACTACAGAGTGTCCACGATCGTTGTCAGTCGCGATGGCAAGACCTTGTGTACCAGACCCTTCGAACCTAACTTTGCCCAGAAGAATTACTTGAGATCGTACTTGTCCCTTTACGAAGCTACCGGACAGCTAGCAACCAACACCAGTCACGACATTTCGTATGAAGATTATGTCGGAGGTTACACTTTGTGGGCTTTTGATTTCACTTCAGACCAAGCCAGCGACGAGGGACATTTCCACCCTATAAAATCCGGTCAACTGCGTGTGGAACTTCAGTTTGCAGAAGCTCTCACTGAGACAGTAAACGTCATCGATAATACCATAGAAATCAACAGTTTGAGAGAAGTCATTCTAGACTATTAGAAACTATGGAAGAATCTTATCCCTCTTTGAACGGTGGAGAATCTTTGGACATGGAATGAGAGTATACCGTGAAAGCAGAACCCCAAGAAAAAGACAAAGAGAACGAAGTAGTGGTCACGTCCAGATGGCCAGAACAAGAACAACATTTAGTGTCGTGTTTTGCTAAACACCTGGCGGATACAATTACGGAATTGAGTAAGAAATATTGTTATGGATGTCAAAACGATAATCCCAGTCAAATTCAACACGATAAATGTATGATGATGAGTCAAGAGGAGAACTTGGACGAGTATGTGGACGACGCTTGGAGTCTCATCTCGGAAGAATCAGTGTTGCATGAGTGGTATAAAGACTTGCGTGATCATTCCTACCCTCCACTGACTACTCTAGAGATCTTTCGCATCGAATCTCTCTTAGCCCAGAGCTGGGAGAGAAGGCAAAGAAAAGGCTACTTGACAGAGCATTTCAAACAAAAAGTCAGAATTGAATTGATGGCTTATCATTACCTGTGAAAAAAACAAGACAACAAAAAATGGATACCTGGGAACTTTATTACCTTTTGAACAACAGTTCGTATACCGCTTCTTGGAATCCTGTCGTGTGCGCTAAAGATGAACTACCTCATCGCAAGCCTCAAGACCATCAAGCTTATGTCATCAACACGGACAACAGTCACCTCCCAGGAACTCACTGAGTTGCCGTCTACTTCCCTCAAGAGGATTGCCTGGAATATTTTGATTCGTATGGATTACCCCTTTGGAAGACGATATCATTGACTTTAGGAGAAGAAATGCCCAGACGACACGATTCAATAATGTGAAATTACAAGGCACAGATTCCATGGTGTGTGGACAATATTGTGTGTATTTTCTTCATCAACGCAGTCTTGGATATCCGTTAGAACAATTAGTGACTTATTTTGATCGTCACTCTTCTAGAAACGATGAGAATGTAGATCGATGGTTTTGTGACCATTATGGTTATCTTTTGTCTTTAGCTAGGAAACGTAATGTACATCAATGGCCTCATGACTTCCATCAATGGAAATCTCACATGATTTCACAACGTTGTCAACCTTGTCAAAAATAATTTGTTTGATGTTATTGTTACGTGTTAGTGATTAGTTGTTTGATGAATAAAAAATGTTGTGTTTTGAAAAAAAAATGTGTCTGTTGTTTGTTTTCAAAAAAATTTATCATTACAAATGCTCTTTGACTTCTCTCTATCCCTCACCATGACATGAGCTATCATAGCGTTCCGACACTAAAACTGAGTAGGGGTTTTATGCATTCGCGTTCGTTGGTGACGATAGTATATAGGTGTATGTTTTATGCATTCTCATTTGGTGAGGATAGTAAATAGGTGTGTGTTTCATGCATTCGCGTTCGTTGGTGTGGATAGTAAATAGGGGTGTGTGTGTGTGTGTGTGTGTGTGTGTGTGTGTGTGTGTGTGTGTGTCTTTTATGCATTCGCATTCATTGGTGTGGATATTAAATAGGTGTGTGTTTTATGCTTTCTCATTCGTTGTTGTGGATAGTAAATAGGTGTGTGTTTTATGCATTCTCGTTTGTTGGTGTGGATAGTAAATAGGTATGTGTTTTAT
>JAECUM010026212.1:0-35994 GCA_016617855.1 Megalonaias nervosa
ACTCTCTCTCTCTCTCTCTCTCTCTCTCTCTCTCTCTCTCTCTCTCTCTTGTGCCCCGGGAGGCCTTTGAGTCTTGAGTGCTCGCCTTTACGGCTCTCTGACTTTATCACTTCATTCTGCGGGTTCGAGTTCGGCTCGTACAACGTTGGTATGTGAGAAAGCTTGCCAATAGCTTCCTGTGGGTCGATGGTTCTTCCCGGGGTTTTCCAGGGTTATTCCTCCACAAAATATACTGGTCGCCGTTTATAGCCTATCATGTATTAAAAAATGGCGAGAAATATTAGACTTAAAATATTTAAAACGTGATTTAATAAAATTTCTTTACTAAATTAGTCAATATTATTTTTTTTTTGTTTTAATGTGCCTGTTTACGTATTTTATTCGCTCTAGATTGAGAACGCGTGTTTCCATATAGAATATACAATTATCGGTTTTGTGGTAATTAGCAAATATGTAAAGTGCGCTGTAGCAAAGTTCTGATTCTTGCAGGGCATGGAAAGAGTGACCTGTTTTATTCACTACTTGTGCCCAATGTACATGCTGGTAAAAGTGTGGTTGTCCAGAGTGCTGTAGGAGAGAAATCAACAAACCAGTACATGTATCCTTCAAAATAAACGATATTAGCGTTTTTGCATGCACGTAAACTAATAAGAACAAGTTTATCTTACCTGGACAAGGTAATATCGATGGATATATGAACTAGGTGTTTAAAAAATATAATCACTGTGTGCATTCTCCACCTGACAGTGAAGATTACATACAAATCAACTGAATTTCTGTTTCTGATAAATAATAAATTCAGTTGTTTCAAAGGCTGCGCATTATGCACATTGGTTCCATTAATGTGTTTCTGAGACACCACGACCACCACCTCCGAAAACACGCACACAATCACGTTTATATTCGATGTCAGTGGTAACCAATGTTGGTAACTTTTTTTTCGGTCCGATCTCCCCCCCCCCCATGTATATTGCTTTATCTTCTCAACGATAAAGGTGTACATACTAGAAAGTTAGTTACTGTACCAGACCTATTTAAAGCTACTGAGACCTGTTTTCCATCGAAATTTCTACGTCAATAGTTGTATTCAGTACGTAAACAATCCTTTAAGGAACTCAAATTATATTCACAGTCTGTTCCCTAAAGTTCTGGTGGTTACAAGATATGGAAAATGTAACCTATTTTAGTCCCTACTTGTGAGGATGTACATGTTGGTATATGTGTGATTGATCCAAGTGCTTTAGGAGAACCAGCACGTGTATCATAGAATATAAACGATATTAGCATTTTCCATGTACTTAGAAGCTTTTGAACAGATTTTATTACCCAGGGAATGGTAATATCGATAAATATTAAACCTCAGGTGTACACAATATAATCACCGTTGGCATTCCCCCCATCTGACAGTGAAGATAACGCGGTCTCTGAAGATAATAATAAATGCATTGTTTTCAAGGCTGCACGTGCTGCATATTGATTCTGTTATTTCGTTTCTCAGTCCTCCAAGAGATTAAGCAAACAGTCACGTTTACATTCGATGCCAGTTGTAACAACCGTCGGTAACATTTTCCTCCAAACGAGAAAATTTTTGTTCACCTTTTCAGCGACGACTCTTTGTCATAGTGAACTTTAAAATGATTTAATTACTATAGTACCAGTCACACGGGTCATGTAGGCATTCAACACCGACTATTTCAATAATGGGTGTCATTTTTAAGAATTTGATTCTACAAACCTTTAAGTGGCAAGTATTCGCTTCATTTGGATTCGTATACATCCATATTCCTTTAGAAGGTCATTATTTAGACGCCCCGAGAGGTGCATACGGCAAAATCAGTGTTAAAGTACGTATACATTTTTGGACGAAATGAACCTAAAGATGTGATCCAGTACAATCCGGATTGAATGTCGCGCGCTGTGATGTCACAATGAAAGTTATGAACATTGATAAACAAATTCGTACTACCTTCGATTGTGACTACTCGACGCGCTCTTATTTTGACCGAAGTTTATTATATATGGCCACCAGTGTAAAAGTCCATAGCGATAGATAATTTTCGTCTGGAAGTTTCTTGGTGACAGTGAAGGTGCAGAGTATTCAATAATCAGGACTGAACAGAATCTGTTTAAAAAAAATTAGTGTTAAAATTTAAAAGAACAATTTATGTTTCATTTAAAATGAGTAAATGCGCATACGTGACCCATGTGAGTTGTACTATTGACAGTTCCTAGACGTATCAGACCTCTTTGGAGCTCCTGTGACATGTTTTCCATCAAACTTTCTATGTCAAAAGTTGTATTCAAGAGGCTGTTCCGTAAGGCGATAAGCCACGCGTTGTGTAATTAGGGTGTTAACTGTGCGTGCACCGAATTTGTAGTGGTACCTATTTTCAAAGCAGATACCAACTTTATGACATTTCGATTTGTCTTATGATCTGCAGTTGCCTGATTTGAGGATAGCCCAGATGCTATTAAAAACCGTTTAACTATTCTCTCTCTCTCTCTCTCTCTCTCTCTCTCTCTCTCTCTCTCTCTCTCTCTCAGGAAGTCAAGGGGATCATGTGTACATGATATATAGATCATTGTTTATTTTTATTATTTTTATTTAACATGTTTCATTTCACAAAGAATGAATACCCTCAGGATACACGAGGTACCAACCGTCACTCCTATCCACCTCACGTTTTAAGTTCTTTTATTTGTTAGTCAGTACTTGTCGGTGTTGACAGCGAGGTGTACATTTTTGGTGCCTAAAATTTCAAGGACTATGCATTATATTTAAGCTGCTTATCATTAGTGGGTTAATACGTGTATGGTTTTTTCTTCATTTTTATTTGTTTTTGTTTTTGCTTTTGTATCAGTCATTGGATGCAAAATACGCGATGAATCATTTTTCAGCCTGTGGAATATGGCTTAACACGCAGTTCAGTCGATGCTATCCCACATGCACATTCTGTTGTAATTAAACTTATAACCCCCACCCCCATATTCCGGGCCAGTGTTGCGCTTAGAGCGTCGTGTCTTTTTTATAATTCCTTATTTCTAGTCACACACACATACACACACACGCGCGCACACACACACAAACATATGTGTGTGTGTGTGTGTGTGTGTGTGTGTGTGTGTGTGTGTGTGTGTGTGTGTGTGTGTGTGTGTGCCAGATTCAGAACGTAAAGAAAAAAATGGCTGGAAAATTTGTATTGCTTTGAAAATTGCTTTATGATGATGAGTGTTGAGGCATGTTGGCATACAATTTATACGTGACAATTGCCTTTAATATCGAAAAACTTGAAAAATAATGATATTGCTATCACAGTGTACAGTGGAATATCATGAGTTTTATACTACGTATTATTTGCGGTTATGTTAATTGCTTCCTAAATGTATCAGTTTATACTAATTTGTTATTCAGTTTCTTTATTTTCACATATCGCTCCCTCTAATTAAATTTTAGCTTACGTAGTAGGACAAGCCAATGTATAGACATTGTTTCAAGATGTTGGATATAATAAACAGATTAAAAAACACATAGAGATCACATAAATTATCTCGTTTTGTCAAGTTTTCAATTTAAATTTTGTTTCGACACACTGATAAATATCCTCTCACAGATTTCCGAAAGTAGACTTAAAAGTACGTAATGAAAGTTATCTTAACATATACATGTCTTGCAGGTACACACTTTTTAATACAATAGTAGTTGAGTGTAATAGTTGATCTGCAGTATAATTCACCGATTACAGCAGTAACGCAACGGTAACGCAACGTACCGGTAATACAACACAACGGTAATACAACACAACGGCAACGCAACACACCGGTAATACAACACAACGGTAACGCAACACAACGGTAAAGCAACCTTTATTGTCTTACACCTAACAGGCCAGGCGTTGTTTATAAAGGTTTGTTTGAAACAAATAATATCATACGTGTTTCTGTGTGTGCGTGTGTGTGTGATTCTAGGTTTTTGCATTGATCATCACTTTTGCAGAAATGTTATGATCACTGATATGTTTTTTATATCTAAGCTGAATTCATACTCAATTTATGACATAATTTGGCAAAACTTGCTGTTTTCTCAGTATAGTTTTGGCAGTTAATGTTATCGAAGCTCAGTTCATTTGCATCAGCCTATAAGATAGGATATTGTCTAGCTCCACTAATGATAATGATAACATGCCTGGAAGAGACACAAATAACATATGTAAGCTGTTGTGTTGAAGTTGTAAAATGCTTCATGGTTCAAATGCATTAAATTAGCTCTCGTATGCTGTAAGAACCAAAACTGTCATTTACTTCATTTGCTTGGGAAAGTAGAGGTTGTTAATAGGGGTTGAGGCATTTAGTTCCTTTGCATGGAATAGTGGAGGTTGTTAGTAGGGGATGAGGCATTTAGTAACTTTGCATGGAAAAGTGGAGGTTGTTAGTGGGGGATGAGGCATTTAGTTTCATTGCATAGAAAAGGAGATGTTGTTTGTAGGGGAAGAGGCTGTATATATATATATATATATATATATATATATATATATATATATATATATATATATATATATATATATATATATATATATATATTCATTATCCTTTCTGATTCATTGTGGGATTCCACAAGGCACACGCCTCCCCCATTCCATGACGCATGTATGCCATATCTGGAAAGAGTGATGATTGGCCGAATTTGTTACCATCAATTTCAGTGTAGACTAAGTTACGTTTCATTCATCCATTTACACCTCGCTGCGTAACTCCAGACTGCAAGGATTGTCACGTTTGCTAAACCCCCAGCAATAAAGTCATGTACAAGCTATAATCTACCTGCCTTGGGAATATTACCGCGGCCACGTGTTTAATGTCTAAAGATTGCCGCGGGGCTGGTGTTTAACTCTTACGCTAGGTTACCTGACCACGCGAAGACCGGAAACTTGAATCGGCAAAGGCAATATATTGCATGACTTAACAAAGGCTTGCAAATATCACACCTATGTGTTAAAGGTTAGTCCAGAAATCAAAAGAAGTCCACGTGGTGAAAGGGGCGTATTCTTATCCGTCCTCACGTTGACAGACAGCGAGAGGGACATTGTCCGCTAAGTTTGACAGCGATATCCAATCGGAATTGAGATAGAGGGTGTGATTACAATTGAGACCCGAATGATACTTTCAGGACTCGTAAGAGAAAATTTAGTATTCGCCTGAAAGGATTTCAGATCAGTAGGGTTTACTCCGAGAGAAGCCACTCGTAATTTGGCGGCAAAACTTAAAGGTAGATTCTAAGGAAAGACAAAGCTTCGAAAGGAAGCTTTTTAGGAGACACAGAACTTCGGGTTCCATTGGTTCCCGAGTCTTCAAGAGTTGGAGATGGAGTTGAGGTTGTAACCGAGACAATCGAAGTCGACAGAAGAGTAGTCATGGTAGAGAAAGTGGAGGAGGAGGGGAAGGAGACTAGAGAAAGTGGAGGAGGAGAAGGAGTCTAGAGAAAGTCGAGGAGGAAGAGGAGAAGGAATTTGGAGAAACGTCGAGGAGAAAGAGAAGGAAATGGGAGAAATAAGAGAGAGAAAGGATACAACAGATGAGTAGAAATACAAGGACAGGTGGAAATCAACCTCACACTGCTAATCAAGTGATGTAATAGGCTTATTAAGGGGTCGAGCGGAAGAAATGTAATTGGAAATTTGAGTCGTTTGATTTTTGAATTGTTATTAAATTGTTATTCATCGAGTCTCAACCTTTTAGTATATTTAAGCATCTAACCGTCGGCATTGCTGGCTGGGGGCTCGGAACTCTACATCTATCTTTCACTAAATTTAACTTCCAACAAAACAGAGCCTGTGTGGGACTTCTATAATAGTTTTAAAAAAAACATTGGAAGCACCCCACCCCAACCATAACAATCGTCACAATAATGAAATTTGTCACATCTAGTTGGTAGCTGAAGCTTCCACCGTCATCATAATAGTGGGTCATAACGTCATAATAATGGATCATAACATCATAATAGTGGGTCATAACATCATAATAGTGGCTCATAGCATCATCATAGTGGGTCATAACATCATAATGTTGAGTCATATGTTACGTGTAGGCTCGTACAAAAGTAACAAAAGAAAAGAGTGAAGCCAACAAGCTTTGTAAGTTTTAACAAAATAATTTATTTCCCTAGAAAACGAGGTAAAAATATGAAATAGGACTTATGGTTTGTGAATATAATCCAAAAATTAATCCTAGAATTCAAAAATATAAGTCCTATCACTAAATAGTTCTAATTGAATCCAGATTCCAATCTCGATGAAGTTCCAATATGGAAGGCGATGACGTCTTCTATAAGGTGTTGTTGTGTCAACAGTTCCTTGTTGAATTCTATGAATCAAGGATAGTATTCCGGCTTTAGAATTCCAAATAATTTAGTAAATGTCTTTGTCCAAGAATTTCGATGAAAAAGAATATTTTCCAGAGTTAATAAATTATTTTAAATACGAAAATCAACTCAAATGGCAACAACAAGACAAATACCTTGAGCCCAAAGGTACAATAATACGACTGACCAAATTTACTAGAAAACGTCTGTTTTAACCCACGATTTTAGATCACACGATGGCTCACGTGACGGGGCTACGTGATCACTAATTTGAACAGCGCAGTAAAAAACAAAATGCCATTTAGCACGTAGCCTAGAATAGCCCTATCTAAGAATCAGATTCTCACGCTGGAAATAAATAAGAATGAAAGGCTGTTTACAACTTAGCTAACATGTGGGCCGAACATGACCTTGGTAATAACCAATCATTTTCGCTTAGTGTTACAAACGTCTCAACCAAGGTGAGCTAAAAATAGTGATAAAGCAACACTTTTGCGTTCTAATCAGGTCAAAACAAAAGACTAAATTTACTGGGAAAAATATTAAATCCAGTAAAAATATTATCCTTACAACAAAATGTACTGAAACAAAATTAGAAAAAGAATTTAAAACTAACACACAAGTAATTAATTACATATACGTAACACATAACATCGTAATAGTGGGTCATAACATGATAATAGTGGTCATAGTATCATAATAGTAGGTCATGCCATCATAACAGTTTGTCATAACATCGTAATAGTGGGTCATAAAACCATAATAGTGGGTTCATATATCTCATAGAATGGATGATGGAGAAAAAATTTTACTCGACAATAATGCCATCAAGTTGGATGAACAAACGAGTTTCCTCTCTGAATACTTCATTTCTCGTGACACGTTATATATTAAATGTAGCTGTGTAATAGTTTCAAGAATATTGTTAGATTAAGCCATGCCATCATAACAGTTTGTCATAGCATCGTAATAGTGGGACATAACGTCATAATAATGGATCATAACATGCTAATAGTGGGTGATTTTTGGATTTTTCCGTGCTTATAACTTTGGGGTTTTGTACATGATATTGACAAATGCGAACATAAAGGTGACTTTCTCAGCATTTTAGGCTTTTGAGAATTTAGATTAAATCTGACGTTTCATATAAAATTAGAATGACTGAGTTTGATTTTTATTATTTTGTGTTGGAAAAACTGGTAAACAAAATGAAATTCGGCAATGCTACGTGTGCAATAAGTTGCTTCCGCTGTCTGAAACAAGGAATTAATGACATTTCTCCTTCATGGATTCATAGTTATTTTCCTGAAAAATGCGTATGTCAAATTACATCGTTATGCCGAAGATAAATATAAATTATATTCCTTTAACAGTAAACGGTGTGTGTTTCAGTACTCCTGAACTATGCTCTCTCGCACAGAGAAGATAAAGTATGAAACATAAGCATCTTGTAAAGAGTGCGCTACCGCATGTTGAATGATGCAATTAAATATTAGGAAGACATTAATAGTTCAAGACAACATGGCTCCAAGAGTTATTAACTTATTCCGATAATGTTTTACACTTTAATTTAGACTCAGATTGGTGGTAAGTTTAAAAAATAATTTGCATTTTCTAGTTCTTATTACGCATTTGTGTTTGGAAGCGTACAAAGGAAAGTAAACCGCATGGTACGCAAACAGAACGAAATGTAACTAAGAACCGCATTGCTTCCACATAAGAAATGATAAATCAAATTTATTTTAGTCTCACAATTAGTAAATGGTTTGATTTATATATGAAGTAATACCAACTCTAGGACTGTTAACGTGGAACGTTTACAAGCAAACATTTTGTCTGAATTTAATTCTCTTTTGTGAGATTGTAACCATAAATATAACCTTCATACGCGTTATTTTGTAAGGACAAAATAACCTTCTTATGTGTTACTTTGTGTCAGCTTGAACTTGCTCTAGTTATTTGAAGTTATCATAGTTTATCAGTAATCAATGGATTTCTCGGTTGAATAAACTAAGAGTTTTTATGAGACAATCTGTTTCTTTAACCTACTATACAATGTTCCATGAAATACTATGAATTCAATATTATTCATAGGGTACACATTTTGGAGGATTTTCGTGGTGGCAATAAACCAGGAACTTTAAAGGTCCAACCAACAATAACTCTTCTAGGGAACGATAGGGTCTTATTCCCGAATCCCCAAAAGTGTTGCCCCAAGAAAAATACCTTTAATTCAATACATATTATTTGATGATTCAGCATGGAAAGATGATAAAGAAATAGATGTTTTCGCAAATGTTAACATCGCAATATTGCACTGACATCGTTATGCCCATTAATCTTTAAACGGAATTTATCATCCATAAGATATTGTCAAATTTATAAATATGTTAATTTCAGAAATGAATTAGCAAACACGGTTTAAAATTGCCAAGGAAAGTTCCTTTCTTCGATTCACATTTCAAACTCTTTAAAGACGTATCAGCGAGGGTTCACAACACTGGTACACATCATTCAGATGATTTCATTTCAATACTGCCAAAATAATATAGTCCTCGTTATTATCATTATTATCATTATTATTATTATTATTATTATTATTATTATTATTATTATTATTATTATTATTATTATTATTATTATTGCATTATTATTATTATTATTATTACTATTATTATTATTTAAATATAAAAACATGACAATTTTTTCACGCGTTATTTTTTTTATAGTTTTACTCGCATACGACACATTTGGACTGCTTGTTTTGAACGCAATCCCATCTTCAGATTCGTAGCTGTAGATGAAGAAACATCACGAGAGAAACTAGTTCAGACGGAGTTTGGTATAAACGGTGCGTGAACAATGCTGATTCCAGGAGACAATATTGTCGTTCTCTGACTGTGTTCACACCATATATCCGTTGTTTTCACGTGATGTCACAAAAAGTGTGCACTTCCATATCTGCCATTTTGATTCCCTAGCCGCGTCTAACAACATCATTCGTCCCAAATAAATTAGGAAAGCATGTCTCATTTTGTGCATAAGGATTTTTTCTTCAAGTAAAACATTGAGATTTCAACCATCTTTGTTATTCTTTCATAAACAAAATAGATCCATCAATAAACAGACACATAAACAAATGGATACACGGACACGTAGAAACATGTAATTATTTTTCAATTTTCATGGGCTAAAATCATTTTGTTATCGTTCAACTTAAAAAGCCAACTGTTAAGACATTTAAAAAATACTCAATTTTGACATTCGACACAAAGTCATGCTCCGTTAGGCATATGGTTGATTTAAATACACTGAAGATGAAATATCTTTGAATGGTTCTCGCTTTCATTCAGTATCATCCTATGTCCATCATCTACACCAAAAATACAATATTTGACCGTACTAATTAATATTGGTTTAACATTTGTCTTTGGCCCAAGCACTTGTTTTCGTGAAAAGTATTTGTGCATAAACGTTCTGGCATAATACACATTTTGTGAAATTTTAATTCCGTAATGATATTGAATCCCAAATACCATTGTCGTGAAATACTCTTTCAAGATGACAATCTTAGGGACATCATACAATTTTTATTTTTTTTAAATTCTCCATATTGTCTGCTTGTCAGAAATAATTGCATTTCTATTTGATAGCAATATGCATGATTAAGGCTCAACTTCACTATTCTGCCTCTCGATATAAATCAGGTTTACTTTTACTTTATTGCTATAGGGGAACTTAATTTCAAGTAAAATATATGTCATTTCGATGCAATAAATATCCTTATCGACAATTAAATCAGATTTTTATCTTTAATATACATGATAACTAATGTTGACTAAAATTTGTTATGGACTCAAAATGGCGGCGCAAGGTGCGCGCGCATTGCATTGTGGGTATATGCGTACACAATCGTGTGAAAACAACCCATACCGGGGATGCGATTGTCTGAACCATGCAACAGATGACCATAGCTTTATGTGTTTATATATTTCACTGGTTTCTCTCATCTTACAGAGCTGTACTTGTCTCAGTAAGTCAATGGATTACGGAATCCACGGGTTAAACCGCATAGCCTTAGGCATACGTGTGGTTGTAAAATACATGTAACAATATCAAACTAAATCATCCTCCAGATTTGTGCAGGTCAGACAAACGCCATAGCGATAGGAACTGCACGAATCATGCATAAGGGTTGCTTGGTAATTAGGAGGATCAAGTCATTTCGACCTGTTTTCAGAATTTGAGAGATTCATTGTGTAGCGTCGAGATGGAGACAAACCGGATTACTGTACAATATTTGTTTCACGCTCCAGGTAGATCTACGATGAGATTCATGCCAGTTCAGTTGCTTAACTAGAAAAACAATTATCCACCCTAGGTAACGTTGTATGCATGTACGACGAAAATGATCAAATCGGTTCTAAGGCGAAACCAAGTTATTTCTTACCTTAATCTGTGAGAATACCTCCCCCCTAAGAGAAAAATGTACACATTTTTTTTAGCTTTCACAGAATAAAAAAATTAACTACTAATGTTGCTTTACAGTATCTAAACTGATTATACAGTAATCAGGATTTTCTATCTACATCATACTCAAATAATCCGCACCTACGTTTCGACCCCTCTGATTGCCTCAACTTGAAAACGGTAGGGTTGAAGTGTTAGTGCCCAACGCATCAACCGAGCGTTAGCGACCTTAGCTTTGTTTAAATACAACAATGGTTGATGGTCCGTTTCGAGAAAGAAATCTCTCCCAAATTGATAGGCATGAAACTTACCAATCCACCATACTACAGCTCAGCATTCTTTCTCAGTCACTGAGTACTTTTGTTCCCTAGACAGTATCTTCCTACTGGCATAGGCTACAGGCATTTTTATCATGTCTTGTTCTTGCAACAAAACTGCTCCCAATCCAGTATCGGAAGCATCGGTTCTTATGATGAAAGGTTTGATATCAGGTAGCTTTAAAATATATGTACTAGTCAATTTTTCCTTCAATGCATTAAATGTTTTTTTCCTGAGATGGTCCCCATAACACTTTATTTGGTTGCCCCTTCTTTGTTAGATCAGATAATGGGCTAGCAATGGCAGCGAAATTAGGAATAAATTTCCTGTAGAAACCTACCAAGTCTAGAAAAGATCGAACCTGCGATTTGTTATTTGGTTGAGGTGATTTTATAACCCGTTTTTTTACTTGCTTGGGGTGAAGTTTTAAATGCCTGGCTGAGCAGACCATATGGCAAAGGCACTCTAAATCAGCATAGCCAATACTGCATTTAGTAGGTCGCACCGTGAGGTTGGCTTCACGGAGTCTTCTGAAAAGTTCAGCCAGAACGGATAGATGTTCCTCCCAAGTATCCGTGTACACAAAAATGTCGTCCACAAAGCTGTCAATGCATACCAAGCCCTTTAGTAATCTGCCCATCAAGTGACAGTAGTAGATGATAATAAGGATTCTGACTCAAGGACTATATCCCCATGTGCAAGAGACTCTCATTAAGTACGAGTTCCCTATCTCAGAGACTCCCATCCATCCCTCTCCCAACAACTATACTTTTTTCCACCACAAGAGGATTCTGACTCAAGGACTATATCCCCATGTGCCAGAGATTCTCATTAAGTACGATTTCCCTATCCCAGAGACTCCCATCCATTCCTCTCCCAACAACTATACTTTTTTTTCCACCACAAGAGGATTCTGGCTCAGAGACATATCCTTGTACCAGAAACTTCACCCATCAGGACAGACAATTATTTTTTACGTGTGAGGTTTCAGATGTCAGATTATTTTTAAAGTTTAGATAAAATTTCGTACCTCATCACCGATTATCAGCGTTTCAACTGTTGAAATTAGAAATATTTCATCATCACGACAATAAAGACTAAACTTTACCCTTCCGCTTACACAACGACAACACAAATAAATCTTTCATTTCTAGTTTATTAAGAGGATATATTTTGTCAATAGAAAATACTTTTGATCGATCAAGATCAATGGTAAGTTTAGTATATTTTTGTTGACGGATCGGATCATGAAAGTTATTAAATCCTTCTGACAATTTCTGGCTTTATTTTTCAAGATAATTGAAATACTCGCTGTTGCCAGATCTGATAAGTGAAAGTTTTTAGCCTGTCACGGCCACTGAAACATATTCCTGATGTTTCATTGTTAATTTCAACTGTTAACTGTTTGCCGTCTATCGTTAGATATTTGATCTTGCTATTGTTGCTATGTGTCACTGTCAAATTTTCAAATATTATTTTATTATTCACACGAAATTTCATACCCTAGTCATCAAATATAATATCAAATATAGATTTATCGTCGGCGACTTTATCGCTGTCGTCAGATGAAAAGATAATATCAAGTATAAATTTATCATCACAATGATATCCAAGTGCAAACGTATCTATTCCGTTTTCGCAATAACGTTTGTCATCGAAATGACTTAATCCGCATTTGATAATAACATCTGTTTCAAGTTTATGGTGATTTGCTCGAATAGCCATTGCTCTTATAAAACTAACGCCACCGTCAAGTGCGTACTTGTAATCATCAAACCTAATAGATTATTTTAACAAAATCGCGAGGTAAACCTTTTGCTTTTTTTTGTTATTTTATTTTTGTCCAGCAACACGGCATACATTTTACTGCGCAATCCAATAAAGTATTTGATGATGATGGAGTTCATTTCATCCTTAAACTTACCAATAACCTTTTTATTTGTATCATCATGAAATTTACTATCGCAAAGATAATCGGAAAGATCAAACAGATGTCCGTTATCAAAAATATCTTGATATACATCCTCAGTCTCTATTTCATAAACAAGCGAGTCAGTATCGGTAAACAATAGTTTACTTGACGGCCAATGCTTCTTAACAGAATTATAATGAAAATCGTACATGAGCCACTTCGACAAATAAAGTATAGAAGCTCCAACATAAATCGGTTTATTTAGTTTTAGATTTATTTTTCGTCGCTGTATCGCGACAAGGTTCTCATTAAAAATTTTCATGCTGACAAAATCATCATCTGATACAAGTTTGTTTCGGCGGTTGATATCATTAACTAGTTCGATGTTTACTCGCTTTCTAATATTTTCCATTGTCTTACCAAAGACGGAGTTGTTCATAAGCTTAAAGAAGTTATTCTCGAAATTGGGTTTAGCTACAGCTCTCCTTGACGTGTTTTGAGCTAATATAACCTCTCATTCAAGGCGACTGATTAAACTTTAACACTCTATGAACTTTCCTTAACACAAGACCAGCATCTACCGCTCGTTTTAAAACTTTGTAATGCAAAACATAATTTTGCTTATCAAGTAAATTTGGGACTAGTTTTTTTTACCATAGAATTTTGTCGTGGTGATATGAATGCTTGTTGTTCCTGAGATAACAAACTATAATCGATTATCATTGATTCCGCACAAAACGGATAATCGTTATGTAAATCATGGAACGAAGCAGGATAATCGAGATCAACTTCAACGAAATACGAAACATCATCAGGTATCTTTTTCTGTCTCGGCCAGAAATTGATCATAATATTTCATGTCTTTATTGTTTGCTTCCGAATATGTTTTTGTTATCACGCTAATACCGCTTCGGATACCTTTTTCGATAAAGTTAAACATGTCAACATCTGTTAGTAATTCTATCTCGATTTTACTAAACTTTAACAAACCATCCCAAGATAATCCAGGAGCAGAGTAATACTAACAGGGATCTAGTCCATAATTGTTATAGCTTAGTCGACGAAAACTTTCGAACACATCCGCAAGCAATAGCACATCCGTTTTCAAGTATAAATCGTGATAATCGCCAAATGTTTTGCAATCGAATTCTTTCCAAATATCTTGTGCATATTTGTACTCGTCATCGGTTATATTTTCATTTTTTAGTTGTGAATAAAATTTATCTTTGTCAGGTAAAGACGTTTCATCAAATTTACTCCAGTCATCGAGGTACTCGTATGAAAATACTCCTTTTTTGTTAACAAGTTTGCTTGATTACTAAAACAATCTTGTAGGTTATAAAGCTCGCTACAACCTTTTGCCAGCTCGTCTAATGATGCTGCCGTAAACTGTAGGCTGTCGATGAAACGCAACTTACCTAAAGTAACTGACATATACTTTTCAAAATTATTTTAGATACTCTTGATTATATTATCGAGTTTTAAACGAGACGTTATTTCAGGATCACCAAAAGCTTCTACGATAATGTGACTGTCATATCATATGAAACTGAAGAACAACTGGAATAAAATCTGGAGCATGAAATTTTAAATTACACTTATCATGAGCCGCTCCACGATATTGTCCTATTAAATGACAATGATCGCGTACTTTTCTATTACCAGGTTCTGTGTCAAAGGATTGTTTCGCAGATGTGACAAAATTCCGTTTTTTCGTGATCAGATTCTTCTTGAGATGTCAGTATTATCGTTGGAACGATTCTTCTTAAATGATTAAATATATTATCAACTTTGCTAATCAACTGATTGAGAAGCCAAACAGCTGAATCTTTACCGCGATATAATTTAATTGGTTTGGATAACTAGGATCAACGCAACAAACTATTTTATACGTTACTCCGCATGGAATATGTTTTGAATTTTTCTTGTACTCGTTTAGTTAGGGTTATTTTCAGTGCCAAGTACAGGTTGAAGTAAACACTCGAAGTCTGCGCATACAACGAAAGGAATCTTTAGCTTATGATTATGATTAACAAACATAAGAATTTTTTTTAATCCTCGCCTGGCATTGTTATTCGTTGTACATTATTACAGTACTTTAGATGTTTTTGTAATTTTTCATTGTCGGAAGAGCCGTGTAAACAACGATAACAGAAGTACTTCTTATTTTTATATTTACTGTACTGTTTACCAACAAGTCCGTTGAAGTTTTTGAATCATACGTAATGATTTTTATAAAACAATAAGTTTATTGTCGATTGCGAGGCTGTTTCAGAAATATATCTTGGATAAACGTTTTCATGCTCGTCAAGACCAAATACGTTAAATGAAATATTATTCTGTTTTTCAAACTTTGGTATTTGATTTTCCGCAACTGGAAAGTTAATACCAGTAAAATTTAATTTTGTAACGTGAATAAAATATTTGTCAACGCGATCAGCAATTTTTCCTGCTGGAAACATTGCAGACAGAATAGCCCACTGGAAGCATTTGTTATCAAAAGTTTTTACATTTATACAGCATTTTTTATTTTTTATTTTTTGTGGCAGGTCAATATACCCAGCACTATTAGCGCCGCTACCGCGTAATACATTATATTTCATTGTGTGATATAAAATTTCTGTAATCATCTCAAACTTCCAGCCAGAACCTGATTCGGTGAATTATTCTATCTTTTTCCACATTTCCTGGTATATTTCATCAGCTAGCGATGAATGATTAGTTCCAAGCAAAACACGCTTTGATTCTGCATTAATGAAAAGGTCGGCAATTTCCTCATCAGTCAACTCTTCTGTTACAAGTAGCTTTGAGAATATAACGTGATACTGCACTAGGATTTTTAAGTCCTTATTTTTTCAGGTTCACGTTTTATAGTTGGTTCTAACAAATGAAAAAGATTCGTTGCGGTGAAATTTGCTAAAACGATTTGTTTATCAAACCGATAGCTGTTGTCAAATCCTGAGAAAGCAGTAGCTAAGGCTCTTTTTTTAGCTATATCACGTAACTTCAGCATTGTTATATAGTGTACTATCATATCTCTAATTGATTGCCTAGCCCTTCGACCAGTGAGCTACCTGTTTGAACAATCAATTAGAGATATAAAAGGCTTATAGTATAATGGCACAGAATCTGATGAGCGACCAAAAGGACTATTATGTTAACCCCAGGTACAACATGTACGCGGGAAATATGTTAGGGTCGGTGATACACGTCAAATGCGGGCAACCGTTTGGTAAAGCAACACCAGCTGGTTATAAGATCAGTGTCAAAGGTGATAATGCCGAGCGAGTTGAAATTTTTAGGAAAGATTTTATTTACACGTTATTTTGTGATGATATGCCAGAAGGACAACGTGTGTATCATTTCAACGGTGTGGTTACTGATGATAACATTGAACATCTTGCTTTGCAGGATGAGTTTCAACAAAATCTGGGATTTGATCTTTAGGAGGCAAAAGATAAAGGAATTATTCGAAACATAAAAACTAAAAAATGCTTGGGAAGATGAATAATATGGGGTATTTGATGATAACGGTACGTGGTAGCAAAACGGATCAATCACATTGGTTCGTTGGTTATTTATCGCATAGGTTTGTTTACGAAACATTTGACAGAACCAGCAAGTTTAGTGATAGATCACATCAACAGCGTTAAAGCAGACAATCGTCTGGAAAAATCTCGATCTTGTTACTAAACAAAAAAATAGCAGACGAGGAAGAGGTGGTAGTGGATCCAACTTTAAATGTACTGCTAAACCTATTGTTTCATTTAATTTTGAAACAAATGAGGAAAAGAAATTTTCTTCGATAACTGCTGCGGCAGGATACTTTAATATTAATCCTAGGGTAGTAAAATTTGTTGCAGATGGAATAACAAAATCAACTTTTTCAGACAAACACAGTGCTAGCATCATCTTTCGATATGATGATAACTAAATTTATTGTAGTAGTTTAGTAAGCTCATCTCGACTAATATAAGTATGACACCACAACATGATAGCTTCTCTATCATACATTACACTAATTTTTTTATCGTTATATAATTGTCTTTTTCAATGTCGGTCAAAAGAAAATTTTATCGCTTCCACCGCGAAACAAAAATAGGTTAACTGAGATTTTTTTCGCCTGCTAACACTTTTTTACTGCTTCTTTGAGGGCATTGGAGTTATAGCTCTAACATGCTCGATATATCTTATCTTGTCCATTTTTTATATTATTTAAAGCTATATAAAATTATATAATGAGTCTCTTGGAAAGATTAGTATATCTAATTACATTAGATGCTAACGTCGACGAAGATGATACAAACGTCAACGAAGCTGATGTCAACGATGACGTTATTGAAGATGATGTCAAAGCCATCGTCAACGACGATACCGCTACGACGTCGTGGGACAAGAAAAATTATGGAAGGCCAACAACTGGTCGATATAACGTAAAATATATCATAAAAAATATTGGAAATTTAATTTTACGGTAGATGAAAATCAGTCCTTTTGGCGGCTGATAAAGACGTTCTTCAGCATCAAGATTCCAGACCGACAGAAAAATATAAAATTCGATTGTATATTTGTCAAGATATTTAATCTGATGATGATCTCTGGTGATCGCCGACAATATCTAATATCGTTATGTAAACCTCTAAAATGCAAATCGGTATTACATAAGTACGAGGAAATTTACAAAAACATTATTTCCCAGTATTAATCTCTTTGGTTGATATCCAACTATTAAATTTATCGCTGTACCTGCGCCACTTAACGAGGCTTTTATCGCCACGCCTTTTGATTACTCGATCGATAACAAAAACATCTTGTTCCGCTTTCTCTAGTTCTTGTTCCTAAAAACTACCAGTTATGGGTTCCCCGGCTTGATCTTTTAGTGCGTATGTTACGGGTATTGTTAAAAGTTCTTTATCAACGACAAATACTTCTTCACTCCAGTTTGGAGTAAATCCTTTTTCAAATATTTTTTGGTAATGAAATTCGAACTCTATCACCGACTTTAAATTTATGTCTGCGGTACATGTTTTCGTTTGCAAGAATCCGATTTTTAATCACGTCGTTTGGTGACATTTTAGTAGCTCGATGTTTTATGTTATTGTACTTATCAACGATCTGTGGAAGATCATTAATATACCTGTTTTTAGCTGTCAAATGTTTATCAGCTCGTTTGGTGTACGATTAAATCTTTCAACGACAACGCTTTTTCCTTCATTTCCTGTAACATATTTTTTATGTTATTTTGTTACAGAAACTGCTCAAATTTTTGTATTAAAAAACTCTGCTCCGTGATCGGTCCAAATTTTATTCGGTTTTCTTTCTGTGCTTGTTATTACCTGTTTTAGTGCAGCTGATATCGATGTTCCTGTCTTATCTGAAACGGGTACACTAAACGCGCTTTTACTAAAAACATCAGTAACGTTAAAGTGAGCAAGATTTGACACATCAACTAAATCTATCGCCCAGATATCATCAACGGCATTCGCGACAACCTTACGTCGCGGTAATTTGTTTTTTAGGTTTGTGTAGCTCTGATGCTAGATCGTCGTATATTTCTTTTCCAAGACCTAACTTGTATTTTGTTCCGATTAATCCTTGAACCAACCTTCTATCAAATCTCTCTCGTAGATTTGTATGTTTCATATCTTTAAGATCGTCTAGCATTATTTTATCACAATCTGATTTTGAGTTCTCAACACGAACGTTTTCAGTACGCTCTATGTCAAGATCACAGATGTCATGACGCACTGCTATTGCATCAACTTGATCATAAGGCTCTTGTCCGGGCAGTTGATTATCGTTTTCATGTAGTTATTTATCTAGCGGATTATACGGCCCAATGTATTAGTGACCTGGTTTTTGGTTTCTGTAATTTTCCAATAACTTTATGTTTATCCATCCCAGATCCAATTACTTCACGGCGATTGCAGGATTGACAATAAGTAACAATTTTATCTTGCTCGATACAAAGATCTTTCTCACAACCACAATTACAACTTCGACTCATTATTATTTTAATCATCGGCAAAATTAACTCTGTCCACACCAGAACCTAACGACGGAGTCGTCGGCGATGAAGTCGTCGAAGAAAGAAACACTTTTTCTTCTACCGCAAACAGTACAAATATCTTTTTAACATAGTTCTGTTATTTTTTGTTTTATTTATTTTTTCGTCTTTGCTAGGCGTTTTAGTTTACATTTTAGGCAATACGTTATAGTTTGCGACATATTATATTCGATTGTCAAACAAAATTTATTGCTATATCATCGTTTTTGTTCGGGTGCCTGTCACACAAAATTTATTACTATATCATCGTTGTTTTTGGTCGGGTGCCTGTCAAATTGTAAAATAAACTTTAGAAAATCGGGATCTCTTGACATTTGCCGGATAAACATAATATTAATAATCACAAGCTGATGTTCCAACCGGCTGTAGTTGATTAGACGAATGATTTTTTTTTTTTTTTAAATTTTTTAAACATATTTTTTATAAGATCACTCGGAGGAAGTCCGAACGAATCAAAATAATTATTGTCGTAAACAGCAACCCAGTGCGTACCAGATCCATCATCGAAGTTTTGTATGTTAATGATACACGAACCACCTGCTGGTACGTCATCAAGTTCACCTATGGAAAATATTCCACGAAATCCGTTTTTGACTTCCGATTTTAATTTTTCAAGCAAATCAATATTACTCAACGGCGCCTGGTCCCTGGTAGTGTCATTCCGCATCCGATTCCTAGTAGATTCGGAAGCAGACTTCCCGCTAGTTCCGCTAAAAGTGGAGCTATTGGAATAAATCTTCGTTTTGTTTTCCTTGGCGACTTCGACTTTGTCGTTTTCTTGGTTATTTTTGGTTGTCGTGTGGACGACTTCGTCCTTGATTTTTTTAGCTGGCATTATATTATTGTTACATAAAACTATCACAGTGACAAAGTCACTGACGATTAATCTGTTTGATACCGTCTCCAGATACCGCCTTTTTAGTTGATCCAGATACTGCCCTGATGCTGCTGCTAGTCCCAGTGTTCCTAGCACAGGTAAAATCTTTGGTATTGCTCTAGCTATTACAGAAAGTGCTGGTCCAAGTGTTACGACCATGTAATTTAAATACTTGTGTGTTAAAATTTGAATTCTTTTTATTTCATTTTTGTATCATTATATTTTATTATGATGATTATGTTCACGGGATCTGATATTTTTGAAAGAAACATCGTGTTTATTTAGAACGTAAATATGACTCTCGGCTTGCGTAAGTATTATTTTAGATTGCCGACTGGATAAACAACCGGCATAAAAGATTGGTTGTGGTCAAGGTCATTTTTCTAAGCATATGTGATTACATCGTGTACTGAGATTGTTAGATGATGAAATAACCACGCGTTCTTCGTGCGTGTGCATGAAATGACATCTTAGTTCGGTTTTTAAACACTTAGGTCCCTGTGAAATAGTCAGAGTCGTTCTTATACCTTGAGAAGAAGGTATTTTTCTTGTGCTGGAAAGAGTTTATTTTTCTTTACATCTTTAGAGCTCGAGATGTGTCTTGTTATAGATGACAGCTATAGGAGTTCATCTACTTTTTAAATAATAATTTATTTTTCCCTGGAGAACTACACAAGTGGTTTAGGACAAAGACATTCAGTGAAATTCATTCTAAATTGGAATAGTACAGTACAAATTGTGGTTCAACGTGAAATTCTGGACATTTGTGTAAAGACTTCATCTGACGTCATCATCCTCCATCTTGGAACGTCATCAAGATTCGAACCTGGATTCAGTTAAAATTATTTAGTGATAGGACTTGTATTTTTTCAGTACTAGGATAAATGTTTGGATTTTCTTCACAAACCGTAAGTCCTATTTCATATTTTCACCTTTTCACCGTGTTTTCTAGGGAAATAAATTATTTTTGTTAAAACTTACAAAACTTGTTGTCTTCACTCTTTTCTTTTGTTACTTTTGAACGAACCGATAGGTAACACAAGAAATCCGCCGTGTTTTGACATCGCTGTTACTTGTGCAACAGATTGTTCTTAAACGGTTTTACTGAAATCGCTTTGCGATCCAGTTTATTGATTTGTTGGTTGTTAACATTACTTTAACAGCTGTTTTATTTGAAGTTGCCGGAGATATCATTAAAGAAACAGAACGGCGTTTATCAGCCGCTGCTGATAATTTTTCAACATGACCGGGCGTTAGGTATATTTCTCGAGTTGTGTACTGGGTTTTCATTATATCAAGGTTGTTAGATTAAACTTGTACAGTCATTCTTCCTTTAGTCGCGTCAATTGTCAAGAATCTATCACTGACAACTAGATCATATACGTTATACTGCTCAGCTGGAGCCACACCAAGCGTCCAAGTAACATCAATATCAGCTGTAGGTCCTATAGCTCATTCGGATTGTTTTGATACGTCGAAGTGAAAGATTGGGTATAGAGATGGAAATTCTTCGACAGATATTTGGCTTCCACTATAAGCGTCCTGATATTTTTGTATTGCTTCCATGAGATATTTGTAAGCTAGTTTAACATTTCTTGTTTCATCGTCAGCAAAGTTATATTCCATTGCTCGTTCGGGATATTGTTTCGAATTTATCCTAACAAATTTTCGCTTGACATCGGGGTTATCAAATACGGAATTGTTAATTTCTTGATCACCGCGACGCGCCTATCGTTGAAATACAACAAACAAGTGTCGCGGTAATTTTTCGCTGGGCGCAGTTGTAACACGCCACGTGTAACCAGTTGTGTTAAGGATTGCTGTTTGGTAAATTTGTTCTGCTGAAAATATATCTTATTTGTCCACGCGGTCAACGTCGACTCAAGTTCCATCATCTTGTCGATGGGACATCTCGTGGCATCCATAAAGCTAATCCTGTAATAACAAACTGCCCTTCAGCTACTCCATCAGCGTGCATTATACAATCGTTTTGTTCTGCTCGATCTAAAATAAGAGTGTTTTAGTCCTCGAAAAACTTTGTTGTGATCGTGACAAAATTCAAATATTGTGCTCAACGGAAACATTGTTATTTGGCGAGATTCTGCGGCAAAAGCTTTTTCCTTGGCATATCCTTCATTATATTGCTTTCGTCGTATTCTTGTGACTGCTAATGTTATTGAATCCCCTATCGCAGCTCCATCATTAGCAACTGGATTGGCGATTAGATTATTGTTATCTGGAGCAGGAGCACCAGCACCAGTACGGAATTCGCTTGAAATAGCTGCCCCGAATGAGGCATCTTTAAACCATATCATGTTAGTGGCAACTGATCTTGAGTAATCATTGCTAAAAGAGATGATGTTAAGTATTGTACTTGCTGCTATGGGCAAGTGCATCGAGATGTCCTCCACGGTTTGATTGGCCAACTGGTATTTAGCACTTCTAAACAAACACCAACCGTTATTGACAAGCGCAATTTCTGTACGAGCTGCAATATTACCGCCAAGTGCTGTTAACACTTGACCGCGTCCTTCTAACACCGCCTTATGCGGCAATAAAAACACATCCTCATCTGTTGTGTTAAAAGTTCTAACTCTGGCCTTATTTAGTTCATTTGAGTTTTCATCGAGATACTCGACGTATTCGAATTCTGTTACAGTGTCGTCAGTATCATGTTCCTCGTCGAGATTAAGATAAATTTTAGCTGACATTATTTTATAATAGCCACACAAAATTGCGACGATTAAAAAGCAGCAGTTGTATTTGGCTTTGTTTTCTTTACAAGTTTACCTAATATTTCTTCACCGCATGGCGATAATATTTTTGTGGTAGCTATCATAGCTCGTTCTGTTTTTGTTGGTGCAATATCTGGTACTGCTTGTTTTATTTCCACATCTGAAGGTGGGCTGCCTTTAATTTTATCGGCGATTTTTTTGTTCGACTGCAGTGCCGGCCGCAGTCGCAGAAGATTTACCTGCGTCAAGTGCAATTGGTGCTACTTTACGCGCTATTCCTGGTATATTCTCAGCAATTGTTGTAAATATATTTCAAAAAAATCCACCTACGATTTTTCTTCTATAAATTTTTCTTCGTCTCATCTTGTTATAAAATATAGGTTTACAAAATTGATTTTCCAGTGTTAAGTAATACGTGACAATTTCATTGTTAAGATCTATTTGTCGTCCAGATTGATCTGTTAGTTGCATTGTTATACTCCTTATCTGATTTTCAAGATTAATCGGATAGTATATCAATTGCCTAGGAGTACTTTGCATCAGTGATCCTGGAGGAACATCTGGTGAAAAACTATAAATAGTTTGACCTTGGCTCCCTAAAGCTGAATCCTAGTGCAATAGAACAATTGATTAAAATTGTATTTACTTCTGTTATGTTAGCGGGTAAATCTCCATCATACGATATACCTTGCTCTGTAACACTGCCGTATTGTTGATGACTAAAACCAAGCAACGATGCAATAGTAGTGGCTGGTGAAAAATCGATTATCAAATTATGTTTTAATGTGATTCTTGCTCGTAGTGTATTATAGTTCTGAGTTAACTTAAAATTGTCCGCGGCGACTCCATCTTTTGTTATTTGTTAATCGTTTTATTAAGATCAGTTACGTTATACGCTCCTTGAGGTATTTTGACTGTTACCCACGCGGCAGGATTAAATGTAAAGTCGTCGTTGACGTTTGTTTTTACATTTGCCATAGAATGCCATATCGTAGCAGAAATTAATCCAATTTCGTATTGTTTATTTGAATCTAGTTTTATTGGCAGATCGTAATAAACAGAAAAATTCGCCCTTTTTCTTGTTTGCGATGACTCAAATAATGTTGATGTTAATGACATTATATCAAGGTTGTTAGATTATTTTACGCGATAAGATCACTGTGTAAACTTTAGTACTCGGATGATGTTAATAATCCACTCGATCTCAGATGATGTAATATATCAATAATCTCGTTGATTCCAGTGCTTTCATTACCAGCTCCTTTCGATGATATCAACAACATAAGTCGGTCAACTGTTTCAGCGGTGGATACAAAACTTTAACTCCAGATCCAGTTGTTTCTCTTTCCTCTGGTAATATTCTATCTTGTTCGCTTTCATACTTATCAAACAGTTTTTTGAACGGCCATGCTTTACTATAACCTCCTGGTCTATTTCGATACTGTAATGATGTTTGAAGCACTACTGTAGCAATAATTCCTTCTCTTATAGTATCATATGTTTTTAATAAATTCCTTTCCTCTTTTATTTTTTTTATTTCTTCATCAGCATTTAAACCAGCTTTAATAAATCCTTTTAATTTTTCTGTTAAATCTAAATTTTTCTTTTGGCCAATTTCGAATATTGCCAATGTCTTTGATATTATGTTTACCAATAAAATTATTATATTCTTCATCTAATATTTTAACCATGTGCATTTTTTCTATAAAATCTTATATGATTTTCGATAGGCATTATTTCTACGGTAGCTGCAGTCATTCTTGTTTTGTTTCTCAGCTAATTCCTTAGTTTGCTCTGACAAATTCTCTATTAACCTTTTTAACTTAACCGTCATTTTTGCAATAGCATGTTGAAGCATAAGAGGGTTGTTCATTATTCTGTCAAATCCAGCCTGTCGTGCAACAGGACCAGAAATATTTCTAACAAGTTCCTCTACAATTTTTTTAGTTTCTTCTTTTGATCTTTCTCCTAGTAAACCTAACAACCCTTTTTCTTTCATTTTTTCTAGTTCTTCTGGAGACATTGTTGCTATTTCTGGTTGTTTGCCAAGTACTGCTTCAGTAACCGGCTTTAAAAAAAATTTGGTGGTTTCTTCTTCTGTAACGCGTTGTCCACTCCGCACTTCTTGCACTCTTTTCTTAAAAGCAGCTCAAGTTTTAACAAATTTCTTTAGTAGTTCAATTCTTTGTTGATGTTTATCCATCTGTTATTTTTTATACGCTTTATAAAATTCACCTAGATAAACTCATTAATACAACAACGAAACATTTTAGTTGGATCACGCGCTAGTTTATCAAATGAAAAGAAATTGTATTTGTCTTTGATTGCTTGATGATATATTCAATAAATTTATCTTTTATTACATCACCACATTGCTCGTTTACAATATTTCTTACATCAACATTATCGAGTCCAGGAAACAGTATAAAACATCCCGTATTTCGACGAATAAATCTGTCGACGTTATAAAACCCTTGAGCAAGATAAATTGAATTACATCTTTTGTTACTAGATAATGATGTGATGTGATGTGATTATGATTTTTAATGTAGTTTTAACAATTTTTCAGTCATATCGCTACGATGTCTGCAGTGTGGCAGTTTATAGTGATGTCTAGCACTGGGGCAACATGCCGCAGACATGTAGCATGATGTTCCACCCAGTCACATTATTCTGACACCAGGCCGACCAATCCTAACACTTACCTCTTAATGCTGAGCGCCAAGCGAGGCAGCTGTTAGTACCATTTTTGTAAATCTTTGGCATGACTCGACCGGGGATCGAACCCACGACCTCCCGCATCCGAGGCGGACGCTCTAACCACTAGGCCACCGGAGCGGTCCCTAGATAATGAAAATAAGATCTAATTATATTCATCTCCTCGTTGTTTAGTGATATCGTCAAACACAATTATTTTATGCTCGATGAATCAAGTTCATGGACGGGAAATAAATCTTCCGGTTGTTTTATTAAAAATATATTATCACCGGGTCCAAGCTCATCGCGAAGTTTATCGTTATATTCGCTCAATAACTCGTATTTGTCCTGCTGTGGATTGTGTAAATATACACACGGTCGTAGTTAAAGTTATTGTTGAGCAAAAGATTTAATAACAGATTTGTTTTACTTGATCCTGTACGACCAACAATAAGATAATGATAATCTGGAAGTTCGTTGTTGTGTTTATGCTTGATTAATCGTTCGGTATCAAAATTTAATATCGACGATGGCTTTGCCATTGTTGTTGTTATATAATTTTATGTTATATAATTTACATAATATGAGCAATTACACAAAGTTTGGAACAACGCTCACCGCTGACGAACCAACAGTAACTGATACGTTATCGTTCGTCAAAATAACCGGCGATACAATGCCAGGTTATTTACTGATGACCAATCAAAGAGTGCTTGGTTAAGAAGTAGAATATCCACCACCAAAAGGTTGATCTTACTCAAGCGGTACGTTACTCACAACTAAAAACGATCGACAATAACAAACTATCATTGACAGGAGAAACGTTAAACGGTAACTTATATATGTCAGGAAAAAAATTATAAACTTAGAAACCGCATACCCACCAGCAAACTTAAATCAAACACAAGCTGTAAGTTATTTACAGTTGAAGTACGAGGATGGCAACAAGCTTGATAAAACTGGTGGAACGGTTAGAGGTAATATTAATATGTCAAGTAAAAAAATTTTTGGGTTGGAAACCACATATCCACCAGCAAATGTTGATAATACACAAGCGATGAGTTACGCTCAGCTAAAATCTGTTGACGATAACAAGCTCCACAAGACCGGCGACACAATGACAGGTCACCTGATATGAGTTTTAACTCAAAAATAACTGGATTACCGATAACCTCACCTCCAGCTAAGACAAACCGGTGGACCAATGTCAGGCAACATGAATATGAGAAACAACAAAATAACAACAGCATATCTTCCAGTCAACCCTAATGATCTGACAAATACAGCGTATGTTGATAGTCTATCTAGTGGGGGTGTAAAACGAACCAAAAACAATCTTGGGTATATTCCAACACTTTAAAGCATCTGATAACCGAGTTGGGTTTGAGGTAAGCGCATCAACACATTATCCTGAAAATTATCCTCATCACGCTTTCTCTGATAGACAAGAATGGACGACTAACGGAGAAAACAGACTTTTGGATCAAAATCAAATCAAAATCAAATGTCCCTTTGCAGTTGCTATTTGGCAATTTCATTTGCGCGGCCGATTAAACTATAGTGTTGGGCGAATTTATAATTGGCGATTGGAAGGATCAAACGATGATATTAACTGCATAATGTTGTATAGTACAGCAAATATATATATTTCAAAAACTCGGTATTTATTTTACAATTCCAACTGAGAATACTGTTAACAAGTACTTTTATTTTCGAATTTATGTTGTCGCTGCCGATGATCCGTTTCCGGGATTGACAGCATTTCAAATATACACACTCGATGATCAAATTTAATCTAATATTGTATAATAAATGTCAGAACAACTAATTATAACCGTTGCAAGAGAATTTTATGATAATATGTTTAACCTAGAAAAGATGTTCGTAAAATAGATGTTAGCGACGAATCACGAGCGGCAAATAGAAACTTATGAAATATATTAATTTTGATTTAATAAACAATCCAACATTAGAATATCACAAAAATTAGGTATATGCGAGGACCACAACCGAGAGAAGAAATAAACGACTTTGATATTATAAACAGATACTGTCATCCTGATGATTGTCTAGAAGAACCAAAAAAAGTTGAACTCCTGTTGAAAAAATATTGCTTGAGCTTGACAAGGAAAATATAGATTTAATAATACGATCAAATCTGATAAAAACACGAGCTTATGGTGGAAGAGCTTATGACGAAAAACGAATAAACAACAATCATGATCGTCTCGACAAACTAGCGGAATCTAAAAAATCAAATTTAATAAGAAATAAAAAAACTATACGATAGTGTTTCAAAACGAGAAGTATCTCGGTATGTACTACCACGACAAAGAAACCCTAGTTAAAATCGCTATTTTAACAATGAATACAACATTGATTATTAAGGTGTACTCAAACGCAATTCTACCAATGATACGTAAAAAACCTGAATTTGATCTATTTGTTGTTAACAAATCTCTAGGGATAATCAAAGATCTTAACTATGAAATTGATAATTTCAGTGATGTTGAGCGAGAAAAGTTTTTTGAAGAAGTCGAACAAGCAAGGTTGGAAGAAAAGATTGATTCTTACTACGAGATAAGTGAAGAATATGATGTTCTACTTCCAATACGAAATTATTATAATGAAATCGAGAAAATACTCACGAAACCATATGAAAAATTAATGTTCAAAGTAGCTTCTATTATTGGTCTTCTCACAATTGAACTAGACAGACTCCGAAAAGTAATGATAATATATTTTATAGTCTCATACGCAATTATCAGACAACATCTTGTCCTCAGATTTTAGGTTGGATCAAATAAGCTTGGTACTCGGGTTTATTGAAACAGAAAGAGAATACGGTAATTTGGTAAATAAAAGATTTGTATGAACGTGAGTAGAAGACACGTTTGATTCCTACAGTTGGTTAAAGAAAAATGAGGTATTAACAGATGAACGATACAATGATACTTCGTCAGATGTTTATGACAAGTATAGAGATTTTATAGCTGATCCTAACAATAATGAGTTCCGTGAGTTTCTTGATTCAGTTGTTGATACTAGAACTTTTAATATTGTGTAAAAATTGTAGACAAATATTTAATGAAAAAACAGATCGATTTCAGCCATGTTTCAGAAAATATTCCAAAACAGGATGTAGATGCACTAATGCAATATTACAAATTTTATCATAAAAACCTTTGGTGTGTAAAACAGTGTTACAAGTATTATATTAGAATACTTCGAGTAATATCATATTTATCACTGCTAATGACTGCCTCTGCTATAATCTCAAGTGGAGCATCATTAAACCCGTTTTTGTTAATAATATCTGGTGTTGGTGTTTCTCTTGCAACAGCGTGTTAAAAAATTGGTCCTCGACTTGAGACTAAAGAAAATGCCTGCAAAACAGCAAGTATCACTTATAAAAATTACTTGATCAGATACGATCTTATTTACGAGGTGTAAAATATGATATGGACGATTTAATACGCGAGTTTCGTATTATTGACAGTTTGTTAACAGATATTCTACCAATGAGAGTTAGCAGGTATGAAAAAAAAATTATCAAAAAAAAGTATGGTGATGATAGGGTATGAAACTTTATCTAAACTTTAAAAATAATCTGACGTCTGAAACCTCACACGTTAAAATAAATTTTCTGTCCTGATGGGGATATAGTCCTTGAGCCGGAATCCTCTTGTGGTGGAAAAGAAACGTATAGTTGTTGGGAGAGGGATGGATGGGAGTCTCTGGGATAGGGAAATCGCACTTAATGAGAGTCTCTGGCACATGGGGATATAATCCTCGAGCCAGAATCCTTATTATCATCTGCTACTGCGACAACATGTGGCGCTGGCTCCTACCAATCCGAATGGTATCACCTTGAACTGATACAGTCCTTTCTGTGTAGCAAAAGCCGTCAATTGGCGGGACTCTTCGACAATCGGTACCTGCCAATACCCTTTTGACAAATCAAATTTCGAAATATATCGGTGACCTGATAATTTCGCAAGAAGATTCTCCATGTCCGGCATCGGTTCGGCATCAGTTGACGAAAATCAATACAGAAGCGATTAGTACTGTCTTTTTGTCCTGACAAGGACAACGGGAGATAAATATGGTGAATTAGACGGTTCAATCACCCCCAAGTCCAGCATTTTCTAACCTCTTCATCCACTGTTTCTCGCGTATTAAATGGAACTGGGTAACCCTTAAATCCTAATTGGATCAGATGTACATAGCTTTATTTTTAGTTCTACTAGGGTTCTACATCCTGGTCTATCAGTGAAAACATCAGAATACTTTCCTAAGAGCTCTTTAATCTGTTTAAATTCATCTTTGGGTAACTCTGCATTTACATTCACCTGATTTATCCCTTCTCTTTCACTATGCAGGGGATATTCCAGTGGAGCATCTATTTCAGGTTCTCCCATTAGCGCGTCATCTTCGATAACCGCTGAACACACTACATTCAATACCCCTTTTTCTAATGCGTCCTCGCGCCTTTCTACGTACAACTTTAGCATATTAGCATGAAATATGCTCAACCCATCATTCACGTCGATTTTATAGTCCATATCACCTTTGACTTCTTTTACCTCGTATGGACCTTGCCACTGAACCAATAATTTATTAGTACTTGTGGGAAGAAGTACTAAAACCCGATCACCCACAACAAATTTCCTATCGCGTCTTACGATTGTAGTATTTAGCAGACTTACGACTCGATCTTGTTAGCTCTTCATGTGCCATTTTACAAGTGTTTTCTAGTTTCTCGCGCAAATCGAGCACATACTGGTAAGCAGTTTTCACTTCGTCGTCAGGGACATTACCTGTCCAAAGTTCGCGTAGGATTCGCATAGGACCTCTTACTGTTCTTCCGTACAGCAAATTCAAAGGGCGAAAACCCTAAACTTTCTTGCGGCACTTCGCGTATCGCGAATAGGACAGCACTCAGATAACGGTCCCGTTCTTGCGGACGTTCCGCGCACATTCAACGTAACATCTGTTTCAATGTACCATTGAATTTTTCTACCAGACCGTTACACATTGGATGGTACGGTGTCGTGTTGAGTTGTTTTATGGATAACAGCCTACTAACTTCACTCATGAGGTCGGAAGTGAATTGGGTTCCGCAATCCGTCAATTTCTTCCGGCACTCTTACACTACCGAATATATCCACTAGCTCTTCGGCTACCCTCTCTGTTTCGATACTAGGCAATGCTACAGCTTCAGGGTAGCTGGTAGCATAATCCACGAGTGTAAGGATATACACGAGTGTAAGGATATACCTGTTTTTCTTATCGGTTACAAGTTGTATGGGCCCAACAATGTCCACAGCCACTATTTTGAAGGTGTGCCGATCAAGGGCATTTGACATAGGGGAACATGTGAAGGGGAACATGTGAAACTCTCCCCTTAGAGAGTTTTCTGAGACACGTCACAAGACCGACAAAACCTAGTAACGTCACTGTTTACACCAGGCCAGTAGAACTCAGCTAGTACTCTGCTGGTAGTCTTTCCCGTACCCAGATGACCTGCCATACTAGATTCATGGGCTACCCTCAATACACGAGACAGGTATTTTTGAGGTACTGCTAATTTGCCAATATTTCTTTCCCCCTTGTGTGGTAAACTCCCTATGAATCAACCCATTTCTTTTGACGGACTTATCCTTTACAGCGTTTAATGTAGTTAGACGCGAGTTTCTCCTTAATCGAACTCGCGGATGCGTCGCGCTCTTGCTCCCGGAGGAATTCGTCACGCAAGATTCCTTCGATTGATTCGGGGACGACTAACTTCCAAAACGCGCATTTCTCCCGCTGGGTTTGCGCTCGCGTTTCAACGGCTAGAGCTAGGGGCGTTTTAAAATCTTCCATAGTCAGAAGACGAGACACTTCAACGTTGCCGATTGTCAAATCGTAAATTAGATTATCCATACAAAGCGCATCAACTGTTCCGGTCAAGAAAAGCGTTTCAATCCTGACTCTTGCAACAGGTACGCGATCGATCGTCTGACCGAGTAGCATGCAGGGAGTCTATCCCCAGCATTTGGTTATCTTTCACGAGACTACGTTTGATAGCCACACCTGTGCAACCGGTATCACGTAAAACTGTGACCGCCTGATTGTTGACAGTGCCGTTCGCTGTTGGTAACCGTGCTTCCGGGAACATACACGTACCGAATAAAGGGATATCTTCATGAGTAAATCTGTCGGAACCGTTCTTGTTATGTATTGCTACGGCTGCCTTATGTATGGGACCTTTTCTTTTAGGACAGTTTGCTTTTACATGACCCCATTCGTTACATGCATAGCATTGTACACCTTGACGTCTTGTTTCTCTATCAGATTTACCTGTCTCGGTTTCGCTGGCTCTCTGGGAGTCAAACCCTTAGACTGATTCCCAGACTTATCTTTCGTTTTGAGTTCCACCATGTGCTTCAGCGAAACGATCTGCTTGCTTAACCATGTCTTGAACATCTGAACGCTTTTTCCTTAAGAAACTGGTTCAAATCCCGCCCTACTATACTTAATAACTGATCTCTGAGCAAGAAATCCACTAAACCCTCAAACGTTTTGTTCAGCTTAGCACATTCATTCCAGCGTTGGAAGTAATTATCTATTCTAGCAATAAATTGCCCAAAAGTTTCACCTTCTCAGGTTTCCTATATCTAAACTTTTTCCGGAAACCTTGCTCTGTCAATTCATACCGCTTTAGTAGTGCTTCCTTCAGAGCGTCGTAGTTAAACACCTCGCTACTAGGAAGTCGCGAGTATACGTCGAGAGCCTTACCTTTTAACAAAGCACTGAGATGAAGAGCCCAATCATCTCACTTCCAATTCTGGTTATCGGCATACCGCTCGAACCGATTAAGATAACTATCCATGTTATCTTTTTCATCGTCAAGGAAAGGTAATTTAGGGCCTTTTAATTTGCTAGAGGCAGAATCGTGTTCTCCTTTTCTAGCGTTTGCTAACTCTGTCTTTCGTACTCTATTTGTTTATTTCTATCTTCTAACTCTAAAATCTCTAAACTTACTTGTCTTTCTAATTCCAATCTTTCCTTTTCTAATTCCCTATTCTCCTTTTCGAGTTGTAGTTCACTTTCCAATCTTTCCCTTTCCAATTCCATTTCTTTTGCCAGTTCATCCCTTTCTTTTGCTTGTTCTTCATTTATGAATTTCCTAAGATTTTCCCCTTCATAACCCAGTTGTTTTCCCAATTCAGCTAGATCTAAGTAAAGATGTTTAGAGTTTGTCAAACTACAACTAACAATCTTAGTTATCAAGGTAACAAAAACTAAACAAATGTGTACATGTAGGGAACCCCACACCTACTAAAAATTCACTTGTCAAAAAGTCCACAATTTGAATACAGTGTATTGGTAGTTCATTCAATCTAAAGCATCCCACTTCTGACACCAAATGTAACAGGATTTGACCTGAATGGATGCTTGGATTAAATGAAAACACAATGTAATGAAAGATGGAAGTTTATGAAATGAATTAATAAAAATATATATATCCTCTATAACATATACAGTGTGATTCTTTCACGCTCCAAACACACGATTCATTCGATTACTTAACACAAACCTTCACAAATGGAAAAACAATAGTGATTCATATATTCAAAAATGAAGGCAAGATTCATATAATCTCATGTAATGAAAGTAAGATTCATATAATCTCATGTAATGAAAGTGACATTCAAATAATCTCATGTAATGAAAGTGACATTCAAATAATCTCATGTAATGAAAGTGAGATTCAAAAATATCTCATGTAATGAAGGTAACAGTTGTATTCGACTGAAACAACATCAGTTGAAACAAATATGATCAAATGAATCAACATAACAATTGTACCAAACACATGACTCGTGACTCAGTCATTTGTACAGCCCGTACAATTCATAACCACGTATGACTCATAAATATGTAAAAACTTGCAAACGAAACATTTTGACCTGGTTTACGTGTCCATTGTCAAACCACACAGTTCTCCTGAATTCTTGGGTTGGCCCACACTTGTATTGGCCATACACACCTTTCATGGATCCTCCATGCGCACAAGTTTACAAATCAGCAGTTCCGTCCTTGTATGGCCTTGATGGTCACACCTGCTTCAATCCCCATACAGACATACAGACGTCCAGACCGACAGCCTGATATACCCGCACACACACACACACACACACACACACACACACACACACACACACGCACAGCTAAAATAAAACCAAACTGGTCATAATAACAGGTACGGAATTAAAATCTATTGATACATGCTACTAAATTAAACTCTTAATAACAACTTGTAATAATTCAAAAGTTCACAACGTTTCAAATCCGCGAAGTGGTAAAGGCAACATTTCACGCTACGACATTACAACTGAATATGCTTCACATATAAAATAAAATAAAAATGTAACACTTTACCCTATGGCTGTAGAACAAAGATGGAGAACGTACACTCCTTGACAAGATCCAAAAGACCAATGTGTCAATTAGATAAGAAGCTTGTCTTAAATCTCCAGGGGAATGAGTATTAGTAAGGGTAAAATACCCGTGCATACCGTGCTTTTAGTGTCTCTCGCCGCAAGCGATCTACGATGAGATACATGCTAGTTCAGTCGCTTAACTAGAAAAACAATTATCCACACTAGGTAACGTTATACGCATGTACGACGAAAATGATCAAATGTTCTAAGGCGAAACCAAGTTATTTCTTGCCTTATTCTGTGATGCATATATCTTTTCGTGTGTAACTTCGAACGGTACAATATTAGAAACCCCATCCACGTCAAAGGATGATAAAGATCAATACTCAAGACGGTGAAAAACATCTCATGTTCTCTTTGTGTGGATGGACGTGCTCATATAGTTGATAATCTCAGTTTTGGGAAACTGTAACGTAACACTCCCAGTCTTGTACATGAACCCTGTTAGAGATAATCCTCTTGGTGGTATTACGACTCTACGGTCTTAAGCAAAGTAACAGAAAGAGCGAAAACCAACAAGTTTTGTCAGGTTCAACAAATAATTTATTTCCCTGTAATACAAAGTGAAAATGTAAAAATAACGGTGTTGCGAATTAAATCCCAAATAATCACGCGTCCTAATGAATAAAGTTCAGAATAAACTTTAGTGGTATTCCAAAAAATTCAACGCAGACTGTGTTGATGTGCCTGTGATGGCCAGTGTCGTAGCGATATGCCAACAGTCATTCATTGAATCACAATAATATAATCCTGGAGTATAGCCTTATTTTAATTTCAGTATAATTCCAAGTCTCTTTGTCCAAGAATATAATTAAACACTTGTAATATCCAGAGAATAATAAATAATTTCAGCCAAAATCAAAATCTGAATACAGCAATACAAATAATTTCTGCCAAGATGTTTTCGTAGGAATTAATATTTTTTTTCCAGTAAACATGATTTTGTACGCCTCTGCCTGACCTAGGTCACAGTTAACATTTTCTATAAACCCTCCCCACCACCAAAGTATTACCTGATGGAAAATTTCATTCTAAAAGATTCCAAATGTAAAATCTGTTACAAAGAGTATAATATAAACATCAGGTAGACCCTGTTTCAAACAGCATAATAAACATCAGGTAGACCTTGCATTTGATGGGGACTTTCCAATGTTCTGCTATCAAATACAATTTATATAACCCATAGTATATAATAAATAAAAACCTAACAAACAATGCAAATTAAATATACATAACAGAAGTATTTTGAAAATTCATGTGTACATATAATCTATTGTCTTGAAGTAAGACAAATGAGTGAAAACTAAACGTTTTGTTAAATTGAACAGATAATTTATATCCCTAAAATAAAAATTGAACGGTTAAAAGTAACTTACAGTATGGTGAATCAAATCATAAATAGTCCTAAAAGTTATTTCACAAGTCCGAAAGTATCGAGTATTCCAAATGAGTTCTGGTGGTGTTCCGAACAAAGTCGAATTTTTTGTGCTGATCTACCAACAGCCTTGACTTATCACAATAATATAATCAAAAATGCCTTTAAATGAATTCAGATTAATTCCTAAACAGCTACTAAATCCTAAAGTCTGAGCACTTTGTAATTCCATGAATAATTGAAACAAATTAAACCCACACAATTATTTGACTCCTCTATGACTGATGTTTATGATAAGAATCACTAATTTTCAGTAAATCATACCTAATATAAAAATAAGACGCAATTTCAGGAGCAGAATGAGGACTGAATAATTATTTCTAAATGACTCTAACTTTGTCAACAAGGTCAAGTACTTTAGCGGCTAGCTAATCAGGAATTAGGTTATCTTGTTTTCCAAGAAAACCCAAGACCTAAACTCATCTCATCAACATGTTTTCTTCTATCCTGAAACTATGTAATATGGTTATTAAAATAACCACATCTTAAAGTACAAACACACAACTATGAAGAAAACTGGTACTTAATATGTTATTTACTAAATCACCCGTACAATCTATAAAATAGTATTCCCTTAATTCTTCAATGCCCTTCTAGCTCTCTAAAGTTCGCTGTCACAATAATGTACATTGCTAG
>JAECUM010026217.1:0-38546 GCA_016617855.1 Megalonaias nervosa
GTCCTTGATATGTATTATACAATATGCCACTAATACAGTCCTTGATATGCATAGGTGTAAAATACCATCTGCCACTAATACAGTCCTTGATATGCATAGGTGTAAAATACCATCTGGCACTAATACAGTCCTTGATATGTATTATACAATATGCCACTAATACAGTCCTTGATATGCATTGGTGTAAAATACCAACTGCCACTAATACAGTCCTTGATATGTATTATACAATATGCCACTAATACAGTCCTTGATATGCATTGGTGTAAAATACCATCTGCCACTAATACAGTCCTTGATATGTATTATACAATATGCCACTAATACAGTCCTTGATATGCATTGGTGTAAAATACCAACTGCCACTAATACAGTCCTTGATATGTATTATACAATATGCCACTAATACAGTCCTTGATATGCATTGGTGTAAAATACCATCTGCCACTAATACAGTCCTTGATATGTATTATACAATATGCCACTAATACAGTCCTTGATATGCATTGGTGTAAAATACCAACTGCCACTAATACAGTCCTTGATATGTATTATACAATATGCCACTAATACAGTCATTGATATGCATTGGTGTAAAATACCATCTGCCACTAATACAGTCCTTGATATGTATTATACAATATGCCACTAATACAGTCCTTGATATGTATTGGTGTAAAATACCAACTGCCACTAATACAGTCCTTGATATTCCTTGATATCCATTGGTGTAAAATACCAACTACCACTAATACAGTCCTTGATATGCATTGGTGTAAAATACCAGCTGCCACTAATACAGTCCTTGATATGCATTGGTGTAAAATACCAACTGCCACTAATGCAGTCCTTGATATGCATTGGTGTAAAATACCAACTGCCACTAATACAGTCCTTGATATGTATTGGTGTAAAATACCAACTGCCACTAATACAGTCCTTGATATTCCTTGATATCCATTGGTGTAAAATACCAACTGCCACTAATACAGTCCTTGATATTCCTTGATATCCATTGGTGTAAAATACCAACTGCCACTAATACAGTCCTTGATATGCATTGGTGTAAAATACCAACTGCCACTAATACAGTCCTTGATATGCATTGGTGTTGGTTACCATCTAGGACTAATACATTCCATGATATGCATTGGTATAATATAGGAAAATTTCACATGAGGGTCTAGTGTTAGGAGGGTTTCCACTGTGTCTGATGAAAATTCTGATGCTGATGGCGAAGTGTCTTTTCCAACATTGATGTATAATGAAGGATTATTTGTTTCACTATCCTGACTACAAAGTATATGTTAAAAACAAAATGGCACCCTGTCTGTATTTGGATAAAATATAAAAGGACAAGATATGTAATAAAATTCTATCTATATTTTGAGATAGGGTATAATGTTAGGTTTACTCTAAATAATTATTGCTATTCACATTCATGTCTTTGTTCCTAGAAATTTAAGGGGTGTGACGTATATGATTGAAGTTGCTAATACCTCCTTTTTCTGACTCTTTAGTTTAGGATTGTATGTTTATGGAATATCATTACCTTCCAGTCATGAAAATTCCATTACGGGTAATGATGAAAAACATTATCATTCAAACACTGCACACCTGTCAACTCTTTCAGATGAAAACATGTACGGCAAACCAATAAAAACCTTACAAAGACCAAAACAAACCTTACATGAAAAAATATATTCACACATTATAAAGATCAACAGTTTTAAAACAACAAATGCCATACACAAATTAATTTTACACACATTTACATAAATATTTACATCTCTGAAACTTTATTTTACTTTATTTCTTTTGATTTTGAGTGTGTAGTAACACACACACACACACACACATTGTATGCAACACATGCACCCATTAACTTTTCAAAATTTAATCTGGGGTTTTAAAGTCTGTGTAGCAGGTGTCAGTGTTTATTTTACACTGTAAAAATGGTGTAGTGCGTCTGCATTCAGGGACTTCCTACAATCTGTATGTAGTTTGTGCATCATAGAAAAAGATCTTTCAGTCTGCATTGCAGTGAGGCAAGGTAAGTAGTCGCTGAATAACTACTTTCAGATTTGGGAAGCGGATGCCACCAGTACTAATTCTCTGGCTGATAATAGCAAGTAGCTACAAAAGTTCCTTTTCTGGCCATCGTATGTTAATACAGCAGAGATGGACATTTTTTGGTTTTAGTTGGAAATCCGGTTTTTTAATGCAGACCAATTTTCCTTTTTTTGGCAAATTTTATGGCGGACTTTTTTTTCTTTTTTTGGTTGACAAATTGGAATATTTGTTCTTGGATGTAATTCGAGTAGGAAAGAAGGTAACAAAACACCAAGATGCCGTATAACAGAAGTTAATCGTGCAGGTGGGAATTATTCATTGTTTCAGTCGTTTATTATGCAGTTTCAAGTAATGTTTTGCACACTTAGATCTTTCATGACTTCAACAGAATTGAGATTTGTTGAAAGAGGAAAATGTATGAATACAACTAACTTTGACCAGTCAGTGAAAAATATGTTCAGATAGAGCTGGCTAGAAGAAAAAGATCCCAATAATGTTTTCTGAATATATTCGGAAATTGGTGGAACCTTGACATGCCTGGTGCATGAGCTGCCAAGACAAAATTAATTCTGGCTCAGCTGCCAAAGAGCACTCCTTAACCATGCAAATACAAAAAAGGACAGTCAGGGAAGACCAGGTCTAAATATGCAGAAGCTTCCAGTGGTTTTTTAGTCACTTTCATCTTTGAAAATGGCAGTGACTGCCTCAGGCCAAAAGAAAATGTTTCCGGTCAGCCGATGATAATGTTATTTCATTGCTGACCCTAGCACCTTTATCACCCTGGAGTAGCCATTTGGAAAATGGTTTAATACCAGCTGAAAGAAGGGGTATCAACAGTTCTTCACAAGCAACTTGTCAAAACAATGACAGAGTATTCAAGTTAGTAAATGATGATAATAATTAATCTTTTCTTACATATTTTGATGAATTTGAATGTGTTGTGCATGGTTTTGGTTACTTGTGAAATTCAGCACTTTACATGTGTCCTGGAGATGCATGGAAAATTTTCAGGTTTTTATGGGGAGGCTGCTTCCATTCCTGATAACAGGCACACACTCATCAGGCAGCATGCAGTAATCCTCAAACCACAGGAATCAGACATTTTCTCAATAAAGTATGATGAAATCTCTGACAACACGAAATCACCTTATTCGTGCCATAAATTTCATCATACTCTATTGATAAAACATCAGACTTCTGTGCTTAACTCATCTTTAAGTGCTTCATGATCTAGGTGTGATGCAATTCAAAACTGAAAGTGTCACTCTTAGTAAAAAAGTAAATATATGCAAGGTATTTTGATAAACCAGTATTCAAGGTGTAATATTAACTTATTTGGAATTATCATGGCCTCATTATTACATATTTATATTTTCCCCTAAAAAGCCCTTAAGATATTATGCCAGGTGCTGTCCATATCTGACCCACTTAATTCAAAACTCAATTTCAGGCAATGCACAACAGCTAAAGTTTTCCAAAATATCTTTAAAAAAATGGTCAAATTGTTGCTCTTTCTAAAAGTGTGTAGGGTGTGTATTTGGCAGAATAAAAGGATAAAATGTAATTTAAATATTTCATTCTGCGTTTATTTACCTTAAAAAGCGTGCTAAAATTAAAATAATGCCAGATACACAAAATTTGGGGTTTTACTTGACATAAAAACCAATACATGTAATTCTGTGCAAGATATTATCAGTTTAACACAGGGTATGGTGCAAAATTGACCTGTTTGGATCACTGGGCCTAATGTTAATTTTCCAAAGCATATTAGAGTTATCACCACGTTGCTTGTGCACAGATAAAAAAGATTCTGGATTTTGCTAGATTTAAGAAAAAATTACATCCAGACTCTGGGGATTAACAAAAAAAATTAATAAATTTTTTTTAAGAAGTTAATTTTTATAAGAACAAAAACATACAAAACGGTTGTATGGCTGTACATTGACGAAATGAAAAAAAAAATGTACCAATTATGGGTAACCCGTACAAGTTGACAGGTATGACAGTGTTTCAAAATAGGGCGATGTAAATGGGTTTAATTTATTTTGGATACTAGTCTGAGGTTACACTTTGTTCTTTTTCTAATTAGGTCTAATGCTGCAACAGTACAGCTTCTCACTTTCCACATGAGTCTGATAACAGTTTTGGTCATGTGCACTTTTTGACATTTTGAGCAAATTCTTGCAAACTGTCAGATGTGACTGATGTTAAGGAAGTTGTCATAATTCTGTTTAAGAGAAATTGCTGATCTTTAATGATATCCAAAATAGTTGATATTTTAATAATACAGTAAAACCTGTTATGAGAGACCGCCCCTTCTACCAACAAAAAGCGGTCTCTCAAGACAGGTGATCTCTCATTGCAGGCTTGTACATAAAGACCAGTTTCCAAGGTCCAGTTTCAGAACAATTTCAAGAAATATAACCACAATCACTGTACATATATTTTATTCTTTATTAATATTTCTTGCATGCATATTGTATGCATTCATCTAAAAACAAAATTATATAGCAATAAAGATATACTTCTGTCATTAAACATGAAATCACATTTACATTTGAAGATCACATGTTTTAGCATATGAAATTGTTTCTGAATTACTTCTTTTTCTTTATAACAACCTAAATTTGTTTTACCGACGTTTTAACTGCTTTTTGCAAGTGGTCTGCTCTTTTTCAATTCTTTCAGTTACAGTAATTATTTTATCCAGCCTTAAAATTTGGTTCTTTTTAGTTGGAGGGTTATCCATTGTCATTAAGGTTCTAGGTGTTAAAATTATTAGTACTCAGTTGTAATATCGAATGTAAAGATGGTTTTGACTGGGATGTGGGAAAATATGAAAAAACTATACATGTGCATTGCATATCTGACAATTAATGAAATAAAAAGAAACAATTATCTCATCCAGAAACAGAACCATTTACTCAGAGACAAAAGTCAACGGCTTCATTCAAAGATGACGTACTAGGATTAACTCTATAAGCTAAGTGTGTAACCCGGTCACACCAACTTGAATAGTCAGCTTTGTGATTGGGCTGTAATCACTTAACATCGGGGGGAAAAACAACAAACATCACAAGTCTTGAACACTATCAATCGAATCCCACAAACGATTTTCTCTTGCTGGTTTAATAGATAATGACCTTATTCACCCCAAGCAATACGGATTAACTCTAAACCACAACGGCAATTCGTGACATGTACATTAGCCTGGTTTACAGACTGTAGCATCCATCACCAGTAGCAACAATCCTTTTTTTTAAAATATTCCTTTTATGCTTGTTTTTGCTCAGAAAAATCGTTACTAATCGTTGTAACAATTGATTACATATAGGTCAGTGGTGTCCGTCTGTTCTTGCGATACAGTTGTTCACATTGATGTGGGGTCCTGTGATTAAGGCCGGGAAGCAGACTAAGTGCGGAAATAATTAGTCTGGTTCCCTGCTTTGTATGCTGCCTATATGAATAGTGGAGAATGACGCAGGGAGCATACAAAGCAGGGAACCAGACTAGGAAATAATCTACAAATACTTTACTCTGGTTTACGACAGAAACTATAAAATACTATAAGCATAGCTAAAATATTCACACATCGGTAGCCAGCCTATTTTTTAAAATTTTTTTTTGTTTTTATTTAGAATGGTATAAGCGGTCGTTCTTACAGGGATTAAGTAAAGGCCGGTGGAGTTTATCCTCGTTTTTGCGATGCGGTCGTTCATAGCAGTGTTGAAATGAATATTTTGCCAAGACATCGCGGTTGCTGGTCGCGTTCAGCAGGTGGTCGCTCATAACAGAGTATTTATGTAATAAAATCGATCCGTGCATTACGATTGTGGTCGGATATGACAGGTGGTCGCTCATAGCAGAGGTTGCTCATGACAGTTTTTACTGTACCCCAAATTGATGATCTTTTAAGAATACCTTGATGACATGGTTATGCGTCAGTCAAGTACATGCACATTGTTTGTGTTCCATTGTAGAATTGATTGGTTGCTACAATATTACAAATGCGGCAACATGCCCTATTAACGATTTCAAGTCAGTCAGTAAAGAAAATATTATACAGTAGTGCCCCTCTTATAAGGCCACTCCTATTGCAACAGGAAAGTGGCTTTATAATGCGGGTGGCCTTCCTAGAGGGGGATGACAAATGCGAATGTGAAACAAACTATTTCATCATTTTCAAAAGAATGCTATGAATAGCTATTGATATACATGTAGTTTTAAAACTGTCTTTATAATAATGTTACAGATCACATCATCTGTCACCAACAGACACTTAAATATAATACCAATGTTCCTAAGAATTTTTATGCTTGAAAAATTTATCCAGTGTCGACTTGAAATCTGTGCAACCATCCATTACTTGCGGTAAAGTCATCATATCCCATTTCAACTGACAAAATTGTTGCTTTTTCTTGGATCATTCGACCAGTGAGTGGAATGTTCTTAGCATGCGCAGTGCAAAACCATTCAAAAACCATTTCATTCAAATCAGGATACAAATATCTCCTGGCTCTAACAATCTTCCTTTCTCCGTCCATTCCACCTTCCCATTTCTGCAGAATTGTTTCCCTATCTTTCACGATATTGTTTATCTGAGTCTTTCCGACATCAAATTTTTCTGCCAGGATCCTCGAACTCTCCCCCTCTCTCAATTGAATTACTTTCACTTTCTCTTCTAAACTGAGAATTTTTCTTTTCCTCGATGACATGTTGATCTTTTTGCAATAACTTATTCCAATGTTGCCAACTACAAGACTGAATAAAAAATTTTTTTACAGTTAAACAAAATGCCATGTTTTTAAAGACGGCGATCTTGTCACATGATTCATTAGTCGCAGTCTGGTACCCTATTGATTTTACATTGTTTTACACTAAGTAACAGAAGCCAAAACGGCTTTGATATGTACGCAGAATTGACCTGAACAATAGCACCTTGCGGCCATTAGGATTTACAATCTTGACAATTATTGTCAGTAGTAATAGCCACTAATTATGGAAGTGAACAAGCTCAACATCTTAGTAAGGGAAGCCATAAAGGCTATCAAACCATTTTCCCGCTGACTTGTGTATTGTACATCAATACTGCCAATTCTCAGCTGTTACTACTGTTAATAATTGTAATCTTAACAATTATCAGTGGCTAAACCAGACATCTCATGATAACACAGCAGTAAGGCTAATCGGATTACATGTACTTACCTTTTTGTATGGATTAAAATTTGAGTCTTTCTCGGCTTTTTGGAATAAATGTGGCTTCTCGTGAGGCGTAAATGATATAATATTAACCTTAGTGGTACATGTACTTTAGTCAACACTTCTTTCAGGAACGAAAACCTGACATCGGGAAACACAAATCGGATTACTTAACACACGTTATGAATAAAATTGGTTCTGGATACATATTACAAAATAAAATGCGGCCGCTTGTGAGGGGTAAATTTTATATTTTTTCACAAATATGCTGGCCGCTGGTCGCGTTAGCCGGGTGGCCTTTCGTGAGGGGTACTTTTGAACACAAATTTGTTGGTGCCTTCGGATTCTGGCCGTAAGGAGCGGGTGGCCGCTGGTGAGGGGGGCCGTTCAAGAGGGGGACTACTGTATATGGTCATTTCTTAAACTTTTGTTGTGAACTCAGATTATTTGATTGTACTTCAAAATACCTGTAAATAGATCTGGGTCTTCTAATTGCTTCACTGCGAATAAATTGGCTTCTTTGATACAGACTTATCAAGGCGGGATTGTAATGTCTGGTTTAAGCCTTTATATCAGGCATAACACAAGCACCAAAGAGTATGGCCAGTGTGATAATACATTATAACATGGGCAGTTTAGAACACATAGTGAGTGCATTATATCACGGAAAGTTTATTAAACAAAGGCATTAGATTATAGCATGCACAATTTATAAAACAGGGATTGGATTAAAGCATGGACAGTTGATAAAATGGATTGGATTATAAAACACAGGGATTGGATTAAATCATGGACAGTTTATCAAACACAGGGATTGGATTGTAGTATGGACAGTTCATGAAATATAGGAATGGGATCATAACATGGACAGTTTATAAAACGGATTGAATTAAAGCATGGACAGTTTATAAAACGGTGATTGGAAACTCTACCGAGCTTCCAAACATCACCTATTCCCTTTTGTAATATGCAGATGATGTTCGTAGTGGTATGTTCAATCTAGTTATTCATAGTCATAATATCAACAATGATATATGGAAAAGTACATAAATTATTATAGAGGAAGGTATTTTAAAGACAAGAGAAGGTTCAGCATCATGATTCAAAGCACAGGAGTGGTGAATTTGCCCTAAGGCTAGAAACAGCTGAAATTAGCTGTAACAGTATTTTGTTCAAAGTGATTATATTTATAGATAAGATTTAATATTTTGATACCGAAAGACACATCAACATCAGTACCAAAAGACACATCAATGTTTTGATAATATCAGTACCAAAAGACACATCAATGTTTTGATAATATCGGTACCAAAAGACACAGCAATGTTTTTCTTCTATTCAGATTTAGAATTGTTGCAATTTTATCATTGACGATAATGTGCTACTCTTAAGCTTAGAATGGTTGTTTACTTTAAATGATCAAAATTGGTCATTGAAATAAAATATTTCAAATTAGTAGCGATATATTTTACTGTAATGTAAATGTAACTAAATTTTATATATATGTGTGTTATCTGTATTACCTTTTTCATCTTGCTGTTTCATCCACAAAATTTCCTGTCACCACATCCAACAGATTACTGGAATTGGATTTATATTATTGTATTTAGACCAAATTTGGTATGTAGTGCTGGCATTGATGAAACCTTGGCTGAGTTCAATAATTTTAGCCTTCTGTATCATGTCTTGGTGGAGTTATATCCCCTGATTATTAGACCAACCCATATTCATTTTTGAACAACAAGTCCCATGGATATTATCGGATTTTAACAAAATTTGTACGCTGCTTGATATCGATGAGACCTGGGCTAGTTCGATTACCAATTTCATGCATCCTCATTTAGCAGATTTATATCCCCCTTTTTGTCAGTCCCTCTTGTCAGCCCCTTTTGTCAGTCCCTTTTCCTTCCGCAGAATGACACTCTCGATTATTTTTGCATTTCAGCCAAATCAGCTTGATATTCTCCAGGACATTCCAATGAAATAAAGGCCTTCTATAGTGGCCATATATTTAATTTAGGATGCAGCTTGATATTCTCCAGGACATTTCCAGTAAAATAAAGGCCTTCTATAGTGGCCATATATTCCATTACACAGATTTTGTTTGGATGATGGAGAGAGCATTGCAGCTGCTGTTTCAGCATCCAATAACACCATCTCCAGTCAGTTACCTAATACAGCATCCTTCTTTACCACAGAGTTTCCAACATACTTAAATCTGTGCACTATATTGAAACCTGTCCAAAAGCATGTTTTGTTGTCTTGGATTAGCTTTCCAGACTGAAAACTTTGTAAAGTCTTCAAATTAACAATCACTCCATATCAAAGTCTTGTAGAAAATTGATCTGCTTATGCAGTCATTGGCTACATAATCACATTGGTATCAGGGGTAATGAGAATGCAGATAATGTAGTTAAAGCTGGCCTCCAGTTACCCATTTCTCTATGGAAGATCCCACATATAATCTTTAAGTATTAAATCAATCTGTGCATTTGATATACTTAGGAAAGTATGTGGAAAGAAAACTGCAGAAAGAAGCATCAAAATATTGAACCTACCTCTGGAGAGGGGCATTTTTCATGTAGAATAAATCACAGGGATGAGATAGTGTTGTGTTGTCATTGACACCACTTAGGCCACCAGAGCAGTCTTATATAATTGTAGTAGCATTTGATGCTGATCGGTGATGATATACATGAATTAAAGTTGAGAAAAGAAAGAAAATTGAATAGTTTTATGTTTGATCTTATGATAACCTATCTGCTAGAAATTAGACATCAGGCTTGTTCACTACTCAGCAAGACAAATCTTTACTGACATCATATACTTCTTAATGTTTTATTAACATACAGCTTTGTAAAATGATAGATGAATCAACTCGGGAATGTTTCTATTGGGGTTTCAGGGATTTATCCCTCTTAAGCCTATGGCATGCTGTCTGCTCTTTGTTACTAAGAATAGGTTGTATTTCTTATGATAGATACTTTTCTAAATTTGACATTGAAAAAGGCAAGTCAAGCTATTCCAAGGGACATAACTCATCCTAATCCTAAAAAGGAAATTATTAGACTGTTACCAACTTTTATATTGTTTGCCATCTGTGTAGCACTTTAAACAATCATTTCAGTAGAAGATGCTCATAGAAGTTAAAATATTCTCTATTAAAATGTTATTTTTAAATTTTGTAATAAACTGTTTTTTGTCTGTGAGCTTAAAAGGAACATAGTTGTAAACATTTGATCCAGTTTAATGTATGGTGTTGATTGAGGACTCCAAGTCATTAGTACTTTCAGTACCTTGATTATTCAGTGTGTGTGTGTGATTTGGATTTTTAATGTAGTTTTAAAAATTTTTCAGTCATATTGCTATGATGTCTGCAGTGTGGCAATTTATAGTGATGTCAATCACTGGGTCATCATGCCGCAGACATGTAGCATGATGTCCCATCCAGTGGCATTATCCTGACACCAGGACAACCAGTCCTAACACTAACCTTTTAATGCTGAGAGCATAGTGAGGCAGCTGTTAGTACCATTTTTATAAGTCTTTGGTATGATTTGACTGGGGTTTGAAACCGTGACCTCTTGCATCCGAGGTGGATGCTCTAACCACTTAGGCCACTGAAGTGGTATCTTGATTATTCAGGTATGAAAGATAATTTGTTGATTTGATTACAAATTCAGGTGTGAAAGATATTTCATTGATTGAATTACAAATTAAGGTATGAAAGATACTTTGTTGATTTAGTTAAAAATTAAGGTAGTTATGGTTTCATACCCACTTATGTAGCGTACCAGTCTATATTGAAAAAACATGGTGCCAAATATTATCAAGTGGAACGGGCTTTTTCGATATGACTTGTGGATGTTATATGACTGAAAAATATTGGAGGAGAGTGATTTTATTAAACTGAAGAACATGTTGCATCAGGAAAAGGACAAATAATAGTGCTTTACAAATTTTGAAAACGGAATTCTATAGTGATGTAATACAGTATTTAGAATTTGTGCACTTGACCTTTGAGCGAAAGTTAAACATGTGATGTAGACTAATTAAAGTGAATGTTATACATATTAATTTGTTTTGTGTCTGTATTCTTGTACTAATCCACATAGATTTAGCCAGTGTATGACAAGAATTCTAACGAATTGTAGATCCTGGTGAGTATCAGAAATAAATGTACATTTTTCATATGTTTTCTGTAATTATGGCATGTAATATGTAGATCACTCTTTTTATGCTCAGATTGCGCTTTTTTGCTGCTCATATTAGCAATAATTATGTTCATACTTGTTGGGGTGGTGGGCTCATATGAACATAAAACAAGGCAGTTCAGTGTCACATTTAATATAATTTCCCTTTGATTGGGTACCTGGGTAACAGATCATTAGAATCGTCAGGTACCAGCTTGACTTTTTCTAAAATGTTGACATCTCTGTATATGACTGTGTTCTGATCAGATAATGAATTGCTATAACCAAAGTGATGGACAAAATTTTAAATGTTAACCTTTCAGCATCTATTAGGTGTCAAATAATCACAGGTTACATATCATACAAATGCAGAGCTAAGATTAATACATATCCTGACTGTATTCCAGTTTGGTTTGCAGCAGAATATACGTCAGATGCGGCGGTGGCAGCACGATCACCAGGTGATTAAAATACAGCATTCTGTGTGCAAAGAAGACAGTGTTGTAGATGCTTCAGGTCAGGAGGAAGGAGACACAGATCCAGGCCTGTTGCAGAAACTTGCCAAGAAACTTACACGGAAGTCAAATAGAAATTCTCAGGTGAGATTTTGATGGCATGTAGTCTTTGTCATTAAGATTCAACAATAGGATGAAAAAAATATATTTATCTATATATTGTTTTCAATAACAAATTCTTTCTGTCATAAATCTGGAAGGGACATATAGCATTTCCCTTACCTGTAAAAACATTTGTGCATACCATATGTACTCGCTTATAAGCCCATTTGCCTATAAGCCGATCTCCACCCCCGATTAGGTATAAACGCTAAAAAATGCATGACCCATGTATAAGCCGACCCACAACTTCGAGACATCACAAGATGTACATGGTAAGTTCTAAATGCATGTATTTAGGCAAACTTATATTAGCAAAACTTACATGTATACTTCTCTTGGGGTTGGTTGGCATGTATGATTATTAAAAAGAAATGGTATAAACTTGTTTGAAAAGTAATTTATTTAATTTTTTGTTTTCTTGTTGTTTCTGCCTAATTTAGATCTGTGTGTAACTTGATTGAATGATGACAAGAATTGAGCATTCGTGAGTTGTTGTAACACTACCTCTCCCTTTTGACTCAATTATTGTTTGTGCATTATTGCATTGGACATTTTATATCAGTGCACCAGTAATTAAATTTTTATTTTGCCTTGAAATTGTAAATACCTAATTAAAATGTGATCCCAGTATGACAACACAATGAACAACAATACGGTTTGATTTAACGCTCGCAATTAGGATATTGAACGTATTTACATAATGGCGCCACCGTAGGTTTGAATACACGCTAAATGAAGTACGTTCCCTGGAATGAAGTACATCCCTTGCAATCGAATCATGGGCACCAGTGCACTAAACTTTAATGATATTGCAAAAATACAGTTATAAAGTTTCAGAAATAATGCTTCGAAAATTGACCGCTCTGGTGGCCTAGTGGTAGAGTGTCCACCTTGGATGTGGGAGGTCATGGGTTCGAACCCTGGTCGAGTCATACCAAAGACTTTTAAAAATGGTACTAACAGCCGCCTCGCTTGGCACGCAGCATTAAGAGGTTAGTGTTAGGACTGGTTGGCCTGGTGTCAGGATAATGTGACTGGGTGGGACATGATGCTACATTTCTGTGGCATGATGCCTCAGAGCTAAACATAATTATAAACTGTCACACTGCAGACATCGTAGCGATATTACTGAAAAATTGTTAAAGCTGCGTTAAAAATCTAAATCACACACACACTTCGAAAATTATGCTAATGCCGTAAAATCTGAGTTGTAGTTTGTTTTGATGTAAGCGATGTTACACCATACCTGTCAACTATCATGATGGGAGAAGAAAAAACCTCCCGATTTTTGCAGAGAACTCCCGATTATTACATTATGTCTTCAATTTTCGTTTCTCCTAACAAAGAAAAGTCTTACATAAATATACATATCGTATGCAATCCATGCAAACCATGTTCTGTTGTATCACCTGTGAATATTGTGACAAAATAATTTCTTTATTAAAAAGAATTTGCTTCTTCACTAAATAGAATGTGAAGTTTAAACATTTTTCACATAAATATATGATTTTTTTAACCTCTACAACAATACAAAACTCAGAAAATAAACCAGAACAAAAAATAAACCACAACAATAAAATTGTCGACGATTAATTCCATTCCCAAGAATGATCACTATAGATGTTGTAACTCCATAAGCTATAGCACCATTCCCACCAAAGAAACTTACATGAGTAAACACCTGGCAGTTTTATACCGTATACATAGCTGCCAAGTGTCCCATTTTTTCCGTATTTGTCCCATATTTTGGACCTGAATACAGGACGTTTTTTTGCAAAAAATACTTTTTTTAATTTAAGTAAAATTTCCTTGCAATTTTCAGATTAGAATGGGCACTCGGTTCCATTCTGATAGAAATGTATCACATGTATATAGGAACACAGTTCTACAGTATGATTGGTTCATTTGAAATCGAGGCTACCATGCCTGTCTTTGTCCGCCATATTGGATTTCACAAACAGTTACTGCTATCACTGTGTCTCATTTTTGTAATATTCCGCTTCTAATCATGTTGAATAGGAAAGCAGAATATTCAGAATTTTCTCTAGCAAAAACAAGAAAACAGAACTGGAAGGACAACTGCACCATCTTGTTTATATTTGTGAAACCGTCTAGTTTACGTTTTGCAAATTGTGTAATGTGATTTCACTATTGGGCATGGAGGCGTCCATGAAATACACATAGCTGCCAACTGTCCTGTTTTTTTCCGTATTTGTCCCATATTTTGGACCTGAATATGGATGTACGTTTCTTTTGTTAAAAATCCTTTTTTTCAATAAAAATTTTTTTTTTTTTAAACTCCTTGCAAATTTCAGTTTTGACCGGGACCCGGTTCCATTCTTAAAGTAAAAAGTAAATGTGTTGCATGTAATAAATACGATTGCTCCATTCGAAATCGAGGCTGCCATACCAAATTTTAACCGCCATCCCTCGCCATATTGGATTGCACAGAGCGTCTGCTGCTATCACTGTATGACGTCTTCATGACGTCGAAAAGAAAAGCAGAAGATTCAGAATTTTCTCCAGCAAAGAAAAGAAAACACAATTGGAAGGACAACTATGCCATCATCTTTTAATTTGTGAAACCATCTCGTAAAGGAGAAAACTTTGCATTTTGCAAATTGTGCAATTTTGATTTTGCTATTGGGCATGGAGGCGCCCATGACATAAAACAGCATGAAAAAGCTAATAAACATCAGCTTGCTGTTTCATCATCAACAACGCAGCCTGAACTGAAGTTTATACATACCAGAGAGAATCTTGACGTAATTAGATCAAAAGTTCTTTTTACTAAATTTCTTATAGAAAGGAACCTTCCTCTTTCAGTTGCTAGTGATGCTGGCGATTTATTTCGCACACTTTTTCCACACAGCAACATTGCCAAGGATTACTCGTGTGCTAGAACAAAAACAGTGGCTATCATTAATGAGCTGGCAACAGACAACCATAACTACATTGAGAAAAGACTGAAAGGTGCGTAGTTTTAGACCTTCTATGTTCTTATTTTAACTGTGAATTGTGACAAGTTTATTTTTGATTGCCAGAATGTTTGCAGGTTGTTTTTTTTTTCTCCCCTCTTGCACAAAATTAGTATTTTTTCTCTACATTTCTTTCTGTGCTGTATTGTTTTGATACACTGTTCAACCAAAAACTTGCATAAACTCAACTTTCCTGTCTGAGGAGGTCAATGATACTTTGTATAAAAATATTACCTTTTATTAAATTCCCCTTAAAGGATGAGGTTCTGACACATGCCTTAGTTGCAAATATTAGCTCAAGGTTAGAGGTCTCTTTTGCAGACATCAGGTTCTGTCTCAAGAAATTTTCCATGTTGCTGCTGAAAAAAGATGGTGAATCTTCTCTGATGCTCAGGACAAGCGTAGAGCAGTTTACCAGATCAGCTCCCTGACTGAAACAATACTCTCCTGCGATAGTATTGATGGAGTGTAGATTCTGATGTCTAAGATGAAGAATGGAAAGATGGAAACTTCCTTTACGATCGTCTGAGTTATTTTATGTTAGGACTTTTTTCTTTACCACACTCGAATGCTGATTGTGAGAGGATTTTTAGTTCAGTAAAAAAAAATCGCACACAATTCCGATCATCCATGAAAGATGGTACATTGGAATCAGTAATGATTGAAAGACAAGGTGTGGAAAAGGTTCATATAAACATCCTGTATCTGATGACTTACCAAGAAGGTGTAAGAGTGCAACACATGCATCTTTGACATTAAATTATCAGGTAACTTACTGACCTACTTTAGTGATGGATGTAGATGTTGCAAACAGTTATATATGCAGTATAATTTTAAAAATCAGTATTTCTTCCTGAAAATCAGTATTTTTGACATAAGCAGTCAGTATTTTTCTAGTCCGGGGTTGGCAGCTATGAATTACAAGAGCACGAAAAAGCTAATAAACATCAGCTTGCTGCTTCATCATACACAACTAAGCCGAAACTTACGACATATTAAAATCCCAGAGATAACCTTGATGTAATTCGATCAAAATTTGGTTTACTAAACTTCTTTTAGAAATGAACCTTCATGTTACAGTTACTGATGTTGCTGGCACATAATTTCTCACTCATCTTCCAGACAGTAAAATCGCAAAGGATTACTTGTGTGAAAAAACAAAAACAGTTCAGTAAGAAAATCACACAGAATTCAGATCATCAATGAAAAATGGGACATTGGAAGCAATAATGATTGAAAAAAGAAAATGAAATGTGGTGTGGCAAAGGCTCATATAAACAGCCTTTGCCTGAATGCCTGAATAGAACAGGGTGTCCATTCAGTAGCTATGCACAAGGTATTTTGAAAAATGTGTTTTCAACCTGCAACATTAACTTTTTTGGATTTATCATGCTCTCATTATTACATATTTATTTTTTTTTCCCCTCATAAACCCTAAGATATTACACCAGGAGCTGTTCAAAAAATGAAATCTAAAAATAAAATTTTTGACTTTAGAAGATCAACATTTTTTTCCTCAACAATCGGGAATTTGAAAAATGTTAAAAAATGGAAACATTTTTTTATAATAATGTAAAGTAAGTAAATGTTAAGGTATTTATAAATTGATATGAGTGAATAAAATAAGACATTTAAAACATGTATTCAGATCTTTTTTCTACATATGGTAATTGGAGAAAATGGCTGCTGATTGTGCATCAGGATTCACATCGCATTGATTTACTCCAAGATATTAACACAATCCGGGTGAATCGAAAATGCAAAATGCGCATTACTATGCATTGTTTCAATTTCACTGATATATGTTCCTAAATACTGAGTAGCAAATTAAAAATTGAGACTATACTTAACGACACTTCGGCAAGATGGCGAAGGATTAAGTTGTATTTATAACAATGTAGGTTGGCGCTGAAAATAGCCAGAGTAGCTGTCCAGTTCATAAGCTGGTGATCAGTCCTATTAAAATTGCGTATCTTGGGTTTAAAAAGTTATGAATCGGCCATATGGTGTGCTGATTTTAGTCAAAAGTTGATATAAATTTGCAGTGTTACATTTTTGCTCCTTGAGAATGATGTCACTAAGTACCGTTACTACTTCTGTCATGTTGCCAGTGCATATTCTGGTTTGGATTACATATCTGACCCACTTAATTCAAAACTCAATTACATGTATAAAACGCATCAGCTAAAATTTTCAAAAGAATCTTAAAAAATAGTAAAATGATGCTCTTTCTAGAAATGTATGTGTAGAGAGCATATTTGGCCAAATAAATGCAATTTCGATATTTCGTAGTGCCCTTGCTTGCCTTAAAATGCATGCTAAGATTAAAATAATGCCAGATTTGCAAGATTTGGGGTTTTTGTTTAACATAGAAATGAATAATTCCATGCAAGACATTATCACTTTAACGCAGGGTATGGTGCAAACAGAGACCTGTTCTGATCTCCGGTTCTAACAGTAATTTTCAAAAGCATATTAGAGTTATCACCTCCTTGCTTGCACATAGCTACATTCAGAAGGTGCAAGAGTGCAACACGTGCATCTTTGAAATTAATTAAGGAAGGTACTGTCCTACTTTATGGATAGTTGTAGATGTTACTTATGCAATAATATTTTAAAAATCAGTATTTGTTACTCAGAATCAGTATTTTTGTCATAAGCAGTCAGTATTTGTGTACCCCAGGGTTGGCAGCTATTTTATATACCAATGTTAATTACCATCATTAAATTAAAAGAATGACTGAAAATACATAACACGCACCATATGTGTCCTCAAAACACTAATCCAGAATACATGTTTTGTAGTAAACAATACTAAATGTCTTACAAGTTGACAAAAATGAAATAAGATAAGATATACAACGAGGGGAATATAATTGCCACATGTATAGTACCGTGAGGCTGACTATTTAGGCACCTTTAGTTCAGCAAAATTGGGAATCCTTTATTTGCCAATCAGTTGCTGATGCTTGCATAACACAGTAGTGTAGAACAAGGTTTCATTGAATTATCACGGAGGCCAGTCATTTTCACAAAATAGTTGCATTGACAAAGATTAACTTTTAATTAGTCATGCTGGCTTTCTTGCTTGTTTATTTAAGACTAATTTCTATCTATTGCGCAGTTTGGCCACAGCTGAACAGAATATGAAAATAGGGCATGTCCTGGGGGAAAATAAGGGGTGTCACAGGGAGAAATTGTGCGTCCTTTGCAAATTTCACGCATATTGGACCTGGAAGATTAGTTGGTATTTAGTGAAAACAAGGCTTTAAAAATGCCACAAAAAACCTCCCGATTTTAGGTCCCAATCTCTGTTTTATTCAGTCTCCCTACTTGGATTTTGAAAACTTGAGAGGTATGCCTTACGCCCCGTTTTACAAAACTACAGTAATTGTGCTAATATTATGGAATGAAAGGCAATTATACGTCAATGTACTGGTATAGTTGCTGGCCATAATTCCCTCTTAACAAGCCAGTTTCAGATTAACTGGCCTCCTGTATTGCTGTCGGAAAATGAAATACAGATTAGGTCAACTATTAACAAAGGAGACGCTGAAACATCAAGCTTTCCATTGTGTGGACAGTTATGATGTTGTTTAGCCTAAACACAAAACTAAAGTAGATTGATGATGATCTTAGTTGATTATAATGAGAATTTTAGCCTTCCTTATTACCACTCTTTGTGAACATGTAAGTTATGCTGGTTATATGCCCACTCTTCCATCGTCCTTCAGTGCTGTCTGTAAAACTGCTTCAACCTCCTTTCTCATCAAATGCCCGATCCATCTCTTGATAATAATGGCCATGTTTTCTTGTTGGCATCACACAAACAGGTCGTGGTTGGAAATTGTCCTTGGCCAGAAGGTTTGTTGTATCATGTGAAGAATAGTGGTGTAGGAGGATAGGAGGACTAGTGGTGTAGGAGGATAGGAGGACTAGTGGTGTAGGAGGATAAGAGCTTGTCAGGATCACACTGTCATATGCCAGCACTCCAAACTGTACATTAGCTTTGATAAGACACAGCTTTAGTATAGCTTAAGCTTGGTGTGAGTACTATACTGTCTTAATCTCCACACACAGTTTATACTTCAGAATACATTTTTGGCCTTGCTTAGACTGCTCTGGATGCCTTTCTTGGTGCCTCCATCTTGTCAAATGATGCTGCCCATGTATGTAAAGCTGTTAGTGCTGGGAGGTCTGTATCATCTATGTTGAGATGCATAACCTCTGGCTTACTCTCAGTCCTACTTGGCATGCAAAGTGCAGAGATGTTGTGTCTTATCGTGCCTTTGCTTTTGGGTGCAGGAAAGCAATGTGAGATTATCTGCAAAGTCCAGGTTATCCAATGTAGAAAGCACTGTCCATATGATGCCCCTTGAAGCATCTTCTTTTGTTCTCCTCATGACCCAGTCAATTACCAGGTTGAAGAGTAGTGTGGACATGACGCATCCCTGTCTTACCCCAGTCTTGACTTCAGATCACAAATTGCAGAATCCCATACTGCATGTGAAGTTGGTGTAAGAGCTCTTGATGAGATGGACCATTTGAGGGGTGGATTTCATAAGCTCTCAGAATATGCCAAAGGCTCTCTCTGTGGATGTTGTGAAGAGCCTTTTCAGAATCAGCAAAGTTAATGTATAGCTGTCTCTGCCACAGTTTGTACAGTATAAGAATTCTTTGTTGTGGTTTCCGTAAGAGTTGTTTTAATTCTAGGCCTGGGTTGTTAGCCCAGAGCCAAACTTTCAACCTGGAGGACCAGACTGTAGCAATATGACTAAAATTGTTAAAGCTTTGTGAAAAGTAAAAATAAACCACACAATGCAAATGCATTATTGTGAACTCAATGTTTTTTGTGTGGAACCAGTTCACGTGGATTTTAGGTTTGCTACAAACTATGAATTTAAACTGAAATTCAGTAAAGAATGATCCTTGTATGGAAACAGTAGTACCACTTCACTAATCCACAGATGTGAATACTAATATTATTTTTTGCAAAACCACATAAATGGTTTCCCATGAATATAGATGAAGTCAACAAGATCTTGTGATTTTAAAACCTAAAATTTTAAACATGTAACACAATCTGACAACACTTGTGCTTACAAGAGAACTCTCATCTATAAATATATATTAAATATCAAAATTTTCACATAAATAAAATTTTCAAAATGTTATCACAAACTTTTATCAGTGTTTGTCACAACATATAGCTATACAAAATGTGTGTAACTTAGTGAATTGCATAATTCCATTTAACATATATGCTGGATTTATTGAATTTCATAAGCATACAGTTATAGCAAGATTTGCAGGAAGTTGATACAAACTGCAATTTTTATACAAATTATGTTGAGTTTTTCATTTTTATAGAATGAAGTCACCTTGAGACGCTATTCACAAGTTGATGACATAATTTTTGATGGAAGCCAGGATTCTCTTGAATCGTACAAAAAAGCCATAAATAAACCGATTCCTTCAGATGAAAATATCAGTGTAAAAGTGACCTCCCCTTGCCACATAAAACCATCAGTCCAAGACAGTGAGGAGGAAGCAACAAGAGTGACCTACTACAAATGGCCAAAAGCTGGATCCACAGTGTCTTATAAAGTCAAGGATACAGACAGTCCATTAAGAGAGACAATTCTTTGACAAAGTGCTTTCATCAAGATCAATCTTTTCCTTTATTAAGATTCAGTGAAATTGGACCATTTAATCTGAGATCTTTATGATAAAAGAAATAATTGACAAAAAAATATATGAGATCAAAGAGAGCCATAACAGTTAAAGGAAAATGAGAGTACGGTAAGACTGTTACCATCAATTACCCTTGGAAAAAGATCACAGTAATTGCAGCCTCATTTGGCCTAACTGATTAGTTCTATAAAAATTAGAAAGTTATCTTTGGAAATGATATTACCTCCTAATTAGTGTTATAACTGGTCATAATAATTAGTTATTTGTCTGTAGAAAAATCACCTTAATTATAAACAGATAAAATGTAATGGAGAATTCAAAGACATTTAATTCCTTGCTAATTACGGCTACAGTAGTTCATTGGTTAGGATACCAGACTTGTGACCAGAAGCGTTTGTAGGTCTAATCCTATCCTAAACAAACTATAGATGCAGATGGAGTCGATTTGTCTCTTATTCCTTATATTTGCCAGAGTTGTTGACCAATATTTACACTGAAACTTGATTACATCCAGTATATACCAAAAACCTTGAACACATGTTGTAAATTTGGTGTGAATAATGTCTCCTGAACATAGATGTTCCTTACAGATGGTTTTCACTGTGTGTTTATTTTTACAGTCATCAGAATGTCTGTTAGTTTTAGATCTTAAAATTGGAAATTACCTGTTGGAGCCCAATCACAGCTTGAGTGTGTTTCAGCATATTGGAAATTACCTGTTGGAGCTCAATCACAGCTTGAGTGTGTTTCAGCATATTATGTTGTTTGGGATGTCATTTGTCTTAGAGACTCGCAGTTGCTTATTCTGGCTTTTAGCCCTTGGTGACATTGTCAATCTTTCTAGTGTGGCTATGTTATCATGATTACTGACAAGTTTTTGAGATTACCTGAACTTCGATGATAATAACTTTCATTCAGAATAACGATAATGCTGTATTTTTTTATTTGCTTAGTTAACGATTTATGAATTATGGTGCATTCTGATACAAATTTCACATTTCTATAATACTGTTGTTTTTTTTGTTAAGCGCACGTTAATGGGAAGTGAGAAATTGCTACTCATTTGCATATATTTCTTAAACCCCTTAATGGATTATCATCACACTCTGATAGCAGGCAGTTATCATTTTGAAACTAAGGCAATTAATTATAAGCAAGCTTGCTTGCTCCAGTGACCTTGGACTCAAGGTCACAATCAGAGAAAATTTGTGTTTAATGTTTTTCCATTCATTTCTATTTCCTAAACGCTTTCATGGATTTTCTTCATAATTGGGATGAATCATTATTAAGCTGAGACTCTTTATTCTGCAGTATGTGCTCTTTTCCATTTGATCCAGGATTCAAGGTTAAAGTCAGAAGATTTGTGTTAACATTTTGGTACAAGTTTTTTCATTTGTTTACATTTCTTCAACCTTTTGACCTTGGGGTCAAGGTCATATGCTGTACAGCAACAATACTTTCATTGTTTACTCAACATACAGGGTCTGGCTTTCTTGCAGTTTTAATATATATATATATATATCTGGAACATGTATTATTTCAGGGGATTGGTTCTGACTCTAATTCTGATCTGCTTAATTTACATACACTTAATCCATTCTTAGAATTTTGATATAAATGTTGCATTTTTGAGTGTTAGAGTCAATCATCATCTTGAGAAAATACATTGTCAACTAAAGTGAGGTCAAGGTTTATAGTTACGTTGATAGATGACAATATGCAGTACCATCATCATGTGTAACATACTCAGTGCTTGTCAGCAGGTGTATTAAGGACTTTAACAGGTATATGTCAAGAAGTAAAGAAACATTTGATTTTTTGTCATGCTTGTACAATATCTGGAATGCTATGTGTTGCTACAAATACATGTGCATTGTCAACCTTTGCTGTAGATTTTGCATTTAAATGTGAGTTCCAGTCAAGACTGTTCAGTTTTTGTGAAGCAACCAATGAGGGTACCAGTCAAGATTGTTCATGTCAAGTAAAGCAACAACTGAGGTTACCAGTCAAGATTTGTCCATTCTTGTAAAGAAACAAATGAGGGTACCAGTCAGTATTTGCCCATTCTTGTAAAGAAACAAATGAGGATACCAGTCAAGATTCTTCCATTCTTGTAAAGCAATAAAAGCTCAAGAAATTCACATGTGGTATAATATTTAAGTCATTAGAGTGAAAATTCCAAGAAATTGTTTTTCTATGTTTGTTAATTTAGACTTTTTCTTGCCAAAATATACGAAGATTTACGCTGTATGAAAATATTACATGTACAAAAAAGTATATTTTTCTACAAAAATATATTATATACACCTTTTGATGTAAATCATAGCATTATTTGCTAGGAGTTGACATTTTGTTTCAACTATTGACAATCTCTTTAACTTATTGCTTGGTTTCTAAATAAAATGTTTGAAATTAACTTTGATTTCTAATTCAGAATTAAGTGCATTTTCCTTCACCATTAAGTCCACTTCAGGACATGGCTTGGGACTTCACCTTTTAAACACTGAATTGTTGTAGCTTGATTGAATAAAATAAAGAAAAAAATACAGACTACAGTACCTACACTACCTACAATCACATGGTCAGTATATATGCAGACCTGCCAACCCTCACAGTTTTGGCATGAATTTCACGACTCGAGATAGTGATTCATGGATTCACGCCGTTTGCCAAAAAATCATGAATTCCCGAATTCTTAATCGGCTTACATAATGAACAAAAATAAATTTTAAGTGCAGGTCAAAATAGCAGCAGTGTCACTCATATCCATAGCGGTCCTGTATTGCTAGTTGCGATGTTAGTAAAACTAGATTCAGTTGTTACAGTTTGCTCTGTGCAGCATTGTAAAGTATATAATCTGTATTTAGAACAGAAGTTTTACAAATGTTCATAAAGAAAACCGGGGCCTATTTTTTAAATGGCACATGTACATACTGGTAGCAACTAATTTTTGTTTTAAACAAACACAAAATAAAGACAGCTTTTTCGAGTGTCGGAATTTTTCAGATATTGAAAGATTAGCATGTATCGTAATTTGCTTGAGTTCATATTTTTCCGTGCACGCGCCAACACAACTAATCATTAGGCCCTAATTGTTAGACATTTCATGTTATGGATTAATACATTTTCGTAATTAAGCTACACAACAGTTAAAATTTTTTCACCTCCACGGAAAAAGATATGTATTCCACAAGTAGCAAAATATAGATTGGAGTACACCAAAAATTGGCCTTGCATTCAGCCATCAAACTTCGATGAACTTTAGGCTTTTCGTACAGTAGTATGCCTTAAATTTTAGAATTGGAAATGTGCACAGAGGCTCATATCGTTGATTACAATTTACCTGTCATACATGTACTATATAATAATATTACATAGTACATGTATGCCAGATAAAGTGTAAGGAACAATATGAGCCCCTGTGGGCATGTGGCAGAATGACGTGAAAAAGCACACTGCTTGCAAAAATCACACAGATATTGGAAAAGTGAAGAGCACCCAGCAGATTTCATTTCTGGAGTACTTTAAGCCACTTACTCAAGTTCTGCAAGCTACCAGTGCTGAAGCATTGTTTGTGTGTTTTATTGTTAAACATAACCTGTCTTTCTCAGTTGGAGATCAGCAACAGTAATGGTGAAGGAGTATTTCCCATTGTAAGGAAAATTGAGACAACTTTAGAGCCTCCTTAGGTGCTGAAAATTTGCAATAATTTTAGCCACCAAGATTAAACAGAAGGCAAGAAGCCTGAATGGTTTTAAAACAAATTTACCATAGCCCAGTTGAGGAAGTTCAAGTCTGCCACAGCATCTTATAATGACAAATAGTGTGAAGCTTGTGTATATTGGTAAAAATGGCTGCAAATAAATTTGTACTTGTAATCAGGGTAAATAATGTTTTAGTTTTATTTCGGGATTTTCATATAATGCATACCAACCATCAAAGTGGATGGAGCTAGTGTCTTGGTATAATTTTTAACTAATTGTGTTCAAAATTCACTAATTTTTATCCCTTTTTTTACTAATTGAGAGTCAGATTGGCAGTTCTGTATATGTGTATAATCACCACAGCCATGTGGGTGTGAGGGTTTTATAAAGCGGTCAGTTCTGAAGCTGTGGACAGTTGTTTCATGCCTGATCAATAGAGATGTGCTTTTTTTGTCGTAACGCACATTTTTAATAAAGTTCCAAAATCAACAGCAGCATCCCTTTGATCTCATGGACCAAGCAGGAGCTTCACTTGTGCTTGCTCTCACTTTTTCACATTTGGAGCAAGTCTTGCATGAAAATAACTAAGTTCAGATAAAAATGCAGCAAAGCAGCTATTCCCTGTTGTGTTCTTTTCCTCCACAGAGGGGATCAACATTCGGGATCAGATGAACACATCTACATGTTGGAGGTGTTGCTTAGCACAAATCATGCATGTACATGTATGTACACACAAACAAGATCCATGGAAATATGGTATAGATAATAATAATATAAATGGTAGTAATAGTAGTTTGTGCCATCATTATCAACATTATCATTATCAAAGAATTTTGATTACATTTTTTTTTAACTGACACAAAACATTCCTTTATTGTGTCGGTGTAAGGATGCAGTACCTTACAATATACTTTTCAGATCCTGGCATCATATGAAGACTTTGTATTTCACCCATTTCCCTATCTCCATTATGTGGAGTCAAGGACCCCCTGCCCCTTTCAGTGATTTGTCAAACAAAATAGTAATTCATACTTCTGTAAGATTCTGAAACAACTTTATGGGAAGTCTGGGATGCTGATCAGGATCACTCAAATTTCCATAGCAAACTATTGAAGGGTGGATTTTTGACTCCACATAAAGTAGGGACATTGGGTGAAATACAGTTTTCATATGTTGGGTATTCAGATTAACTTTTGGAATACATGTAAAAAAACACAATACAGTTTGTCCAACAAAATATATTATATATCCCGAACAAAATTTGTCCTGGATTGAATGTTTGACCAAATGGTCTGGATTAAGACATTCAGGTGGAAAGAGGGCATTGAGTTCAGTCTCTGTATTAAAGTTCATGCCCTGAATTGAATATTCAACCAATGGTCTTCATTAAAACATTCAGGTGCAAAAAGGGCATGAAGTTCAATAAGTACATTACAGTTCTTGCCCTTGATGTGATGAAAATGTACAAGAAGTATGTGTTTTGAATGTTGTTTTTTTCCCATGAAGTTAAACCAAATTATTTAAGTAAATATGAACTGGCCTGGCTTAAATTGTATTGCTGTTTACATAGAGTAGGCATTTAGCTCGTCCCCAACATTCCTTTGCAGTTCACTAGAAATTGTTCCCAATAGCTATGAAATTTGAGCAGTGTTGAAGAAATACTGTATAATCATATTTATAAATGTTCATTCTGTTTTATGAAGGAGGTATTGTTAGGTTGCAAGGAATCATTACGTATCGCATTGCATGATTTACAAGTAATGAAAATGTTTTCAAACCAAGAAGCTATCAAATATTTAGTTCTATATGCCAATAAATCAACTTGCCTTCACAAAGAAGCCAAAGCAATTTTGCAGAGAAATGCATTATTTTGTATTTTATGTTCAGGTTTATGAGCAAATAGATGTTGTTCCAATGGGTTGTTTTGCATTTAGAATGTTTTATAGACCAAATAAGTTAGAAATAATTGCAAATGCATATGCATTTTATCAGAAATTGTAAGCTTCACTGTACTCTAAATCTTTTAAGTTTTTCAGCATTAAATTTTAGTGACAAGAATTCATGCCATTACATATTCAAGAAAAAATTATCTGAAGATATTTTGCAATAAGCCTTCGTTTTGTCTTTGCTGTAATGTTAAAGTAAATAATATTTTCAATCATTTAGTTGCCTTACAAAATTAGCAAAAATGTTATGCCACAATTTTTATAAGAGGTTATTTATTTTCTTTTTCTTTTTTTTGCTCTTTATTTTCTTGCAGCTTAATACAACATGTGACATGGTATCATTAGCACATCTAGTAATGCAGGTTTTAATGGGATGCCGTGAAAGTTGGTTAATGTCTGAACACTGCATAAAGATGAACATTTTGACAAATCACTTTGCTCCCACAACTTGTATAAGAGTTATTGCCCTTGTTGACTTCTGCTGGATGCAGGGTATGAAAGAATCTTGTGAATTCAGTTAGTTTCAAATTCTGTAATGGATCTCAGGAAACTTTCTAAACATTATGATCATCATTTAAAGATGCATATATTGCCAAGTCACTGCTTTAATTTTATGGAGTTATTGCCCGTCTGTGATTGCAGTATCAGACACAATTTCATTATCATAACTAGTCCCATATATTTTGATGGATTGCCAAAAAGCTTTTCAAATATTGTGGACATTGTTTAATGATGCACATATCAATACTAAATTTTGTCAGGTTTGTTGCCATTTTATCGTGGAGTCTATGGGTATATCAGAATCATGTTAAAGCAGCTAATTTAGTTTTCAGTGAATCACCATGAATTTTTGTAGATTTCATAGCATCTTATGGCTGAATGTAGTGCATGGCAGAATCATGGGAAGACAGGTAGACCTGCAGTTACATATAATAGTTTGTTTTTTATGTCTTTTATGGTCATCATCGAAACAAGTTAACTTTTTCAAGCGTTTTTGTGTTTCCTTATTTTTTTAAAAGGCTTATTGCCCTTTTTGACTTAAATTGGATGCAGTGTGACAGATTCTGGCCAGTTGTAGTGGATTATTGTGAAATTATGTACATATGATACTTGTTTGTAGGTTATTTAGTGTTGATTTGATTAGAGTGAAGTGTCTTTGTCCAAGAACCTACCACAGTAGTTGGCCTTGGCAGATTCAATTTTTTCATGAATTTTCACTGCACCACCATTGCTCCTAGCTGAATAAGATGCATCTTACAACATCCAGGTGGGTGGATTGGACCTATCCGTGATCCATGAACCTGCACGGGAAGGGGTGGGTGGGTGTGTGTACTCATTATAAGATGTGCATGTTGACCAGTCGTTGTGTTTTCAGACAAATTGTGTCCCTCTTTTTTTTGTTTAATACTATGACCTCGTCATCACGGGGTTGTGGTAGGGTGTGTGAGAGGCGGGGTATATTTACAGGAGCAAATTGTATTTACGTCTCTAATTTCTGAACTTTATTTCAAATAAATAAGTTCTTTTATGAGTTTCAAATATTAACGCAAGACCACATTTACACCAGCCGGAATCAAGACGGTAATAGGTCTCAAGATACAGTAATGGTTAGGAGTTAAGTTGCTTGCTACTGACCTTTAAAAGAAGCAAACCACTCTTTTGAACCTTTTAATACTTTTTTTTTCAGAAAAGTTAATATCAATAAGGAACATGGTGTCATATGCACGTCTTTCTGAGAGGCGATGGTGATTTTCACTCAGTGACCTAAGCTGGTCACTTCAGCGTAGAGTTGTTCTTTTACAAGATAATCATCAGTTACCTAAAACACAGCACCCACTGGCTATACGATCATTCAATATAGCGCGTTACCTGTTATAAGGCGAGTATGGGCATGAGTCCGCAGAAGAATTGTATATGTGATGTCCTTCATGATAAGGTGGTTTCTGTATAAGGTGGTAGACTCCACAGCGGCCATTGACAGCGTTATAATGAGTGCGTGCTGTACATTTTCCAAACTGACGCATTACTTTTATTTGTGTGTGTGTGACACCTCCAGTGCATTGTCTTTCAATTGTGCTTTTGATTTAGGAGAAATACTACTGCAAGTGTTCACATTTCCACTGACCGAATTATTGTTTAATGCATCTACTTATAGCCATCACATAGTTTTTAATGGTTTTTAACACAGTACGGACAAAAAGTGCCAGTTAATAGACTGGTGCCCGTGTTATGATTTCGAGCTGAAGTGCTTAAGGTGAAAGACGGGTCTTTGTTTACGTTGCTTATTCACGTGCTGAATAACTTTAAATCGATTTTAGGCGTTAGGTCAGATTTTCAAATAAGACCTTTTCCAATACACCTACTGTTTATCTGTCAACAAACTCCAAACTTGGACAACAAATGACACATGCCCTTTGATAAAATGTAATACGATTAGTGTAAATTTTCTAAATGCTAAACTACGTTAATTGTGTATTGGCTGTTTGTATCTTCTTTCTCTCGAGCGTGATGGACCTGTGATAAACAGAAAGTGTGGACCCAGCTCTGAAAAAAAACTTAACCCTTTTAGACGAAATGTTCCCATTATTTATAAGTTAAACATGTTATTTGTTTCATTTAGGATCGTCCTTCTTGTTGCCCTGAAAGGTATTATAGAAATTAGAATCCAATTTTAAAATAGCTAAAATAATATGTGTACGTTTAAGTGAGACCACATGCATAGAGACCATTAGAACCAGATAAAGGTAGCCATTTTAGACAAGTTGATATTTTCTTTTTTTGTAAAAAAATTACAATATATTTAAAACAAGTATATTTAGATAGGTTATTTTCAGATTGCAACTAAAAGTGCACGAATTGGACTGTTTCTTCTCTCACTTTGGATGCCTAACTAAATTTATATTTTGTTGTTGTTTGTGTAAAGTTTATTTATTTTACTCCTAGTGCATGACAAGTTCTTAACTTTTTTAATGCACTTTGGACGGTTTAGGTGTTTGGCAGGTAGAAAAAGATCGGGGGCATTTCTGCAGATGAGCAGAAGATTTTATCGAAACACTCGGCCTTTTCCGTCAAAAATCGAGAAAGAAACATCCAATTTATATGTACTTTTTGCTCACGTGGCACTGTATTAAATCGATCTAATTCCATTTTTTTTGTCAGTTATATTTCGAAGTATGGATGAAGACTTTTGACATCGATAGTAATATTGCTTGCATTAAGGGTTGTTATAGAAACGGTATTTGTTACTTTATTTGTAATGTTTGTTTTACGTTTTGAACAAATACGTTTTAGCACGCAGTGTCCGTGTCAGCAAGCTTATTCACTCTCAGTAAGCACAACGTTATTACACGATGTTATATAAAGAAGATCGAAAGTGACATACTCAAGTGACATAAATTCCTTGATTTTCTTTTACATGGTTCGATGCATTATTGAGCCCTTTGCAAGATTTAACAGAAATGGGGGGGGGGGGGCTCGTGGCAGATAGATGAACATTCAACAGAGGTGAGAAATTACATCAACTTCTGTTGAATGGCATACATATTTTATTATGATTATTGATAAGCATCACATTTCAGTGAGTTCCATGCAATTATTCTTTTGTTGAACGCTATTAAGGTCAATATCTACAAGCACGAGAACAAAATTTGTAAGTACAGCCGTACCTTTCATGAATTAAAAATTAGTTTCGCTAGCACTTTTTCATCAGTCATTTTAATGTAAACTTAATGCATTCTCGGTAATTGAACATTGCAACTAAGTGCCAAACACTGAACGTTTTAAAACTTAATTGTGCATTTCTAGCTATCTCATTTGAATACTTTTTGAAAGTTGAGAAGAAAGACGCTACTAAATTCGTTTATTATGTCACAATATATGCTTGTTTTCATCATAGAAGCGTAAGATATTTAAATTTAACTTCCCCAGCTAAGAATAATTTTGAAATTTAAAAGCAAACATAAATGCATAAAATTGTTTAGAACAATCTTATATATATATATATATATATATATATATATATATATATATATATATATATAAAATTACAGAGATGGATAAAATATATGAAATTAATCGAGTAAATGCAAAACTATGATATAAAAATCTTGACTCAGCAAACTTGATGGAAATATATTTTGCGACCCCTTAGTAGAGACAATATGTAGTTTAAACTACAGTAATTTACTGGTAATGCTAAATCTTTGCACAGATCTGACATCATACGGGTTCTTCACGAATGAAATTATCTCGACAAAACGTGGACTCGCTCCGAAAATAAGAATGGTCAGCTAACACACATTGGGTATTATGAGTGTGACGAAGCAATGAATGAATCCATGGTAAACAATAAATAGGCACATCAGATTGCGATTTCGAGAAAATCGTTCCTTTATTTAGTGCACTTGTGCAAATCATGTCGAAAATGACTCGTGTAATTTTAAAGGAACGTTTTCCCACTTTGTCGGTTTACCTCGGAATCATTCTGTGCGACGTCATGCTCAAGTTGTTATTTAGCATGTGTCCATTCCAATCTTATACTATATACGATTGCAAGATGCACGTGCACAGCTCTCACACCGATTAAACTACTGGAGGGTGCACGAATAACTCGTAATGCAACTGAGTTGTTTTTTAGATCGAGATTTTCCTGTTTACATTTTATCTACATGCGAGTCCCAAGCTGATTTAAAAAAGATGATTCAGCCATGTTATTAACAGTCTGCTATTAGATCTGTGGAGGACTAAACTATGGGACATTACGGAAACGTTGAATCTCAATTACTTCCCTTGCTTTGGCACTTTGATCAGAATAGTATCTATTGTCTACGAAATACTGGTGTTGTCTTTTCAAAACTTTCTAGAGTTCCTACAAGTAAAGCAATAGAATTATCCAAAGAAAACTACTTAACTTGAATAATGGCTGCCTACCAACCTATCTTCTGGTTGTATCGATAAATGAAAACTAAACCTCATAAATGCCAAACGGGTGTTTCAACTACAAAGGTATCCAAATGTCGATAACCAGAGGTACTTTTTCAAAATATGAAGTGGGCCAAAACGTAAGAGATCCGAATTTATAAGAATTATATGTTTATGGCGGTTTACTTGTGAAATTTCTTTTGCTACTTCCAGAAGCGAAGAAGGCGTGAGATAACAACGCATGAAAATAACACGTAACATGTGCATTTGAATGCAGGATTTTAATTGAGAGAGAGAGAGAGAGAGAGAGAGAGAGAGAGAGAGAGAGAGAGAGATATTTAAATAAGAAGTGACTAGGACACGTAAATCTTGTAAAGATGTATCATCAAACGTCGCCAAAGCTATATCTGGGAAAATTACGTCAGAGGCCATTAAGGACACGTCAATGACAGAGGTGTATTTCTTTTTTATTTTGAATCTTTTAGCTTCAAGAATGAGACTTCTTACGACATGTGGTCGCCTAAGACAGGTGACTTTTGAGCAGATTTAAATATATAGTACAATTATCAGAAGTTAAATGTGTTATTTTTGTTAAATTCGTTTTTTATATACTTCTGCCATTTTCAAGGAACGTCTTATGTTAACTTTTTTTTCCCACATGGTGTTGCAGTTTAGCAGGACATGCCTTCACCAAACTTTATGGATAGGTTGCACTTGATTTACGGAAGACGCCAATCAGTTCGTGGGTCAAAGGTAAAGGTCACTGGGACTGAAAGAGAAATGGTTTCCGCACACTAATATCAGTTCTAAGTCACAAATATAGGTCAGGTGTTGTGGATAACTTGCACATGTAGAAAAGGAAAAATCTGATAGATTTTCGAGGTCGTCAGGTCCAACGTCAAGGTCACTGAGTAACTTGCACTTGGAATATGTAAGGAACATAATGATTATGGGGAAAAAGGTCAAGGCCATTATAACTGAAAGAAGAATACTTTTTTCTGCATACTAATTGGTTCGATACCACGAAGCTTGGCTTGCACTGAAGCAAAGAAGAGGTCTATTGATTTCCGCATGAAAAGGTCAAGGATCATCTGTGACTGAGAAAACTGGGTTATGCATAATAACTTTTAATCTTGAGTAAGTTTCCTTACTAGACGTGTTGGACGGCTTTTGCTTAGGGTTATACAGCAACCAGTGTATTCTTGGGTCTAAAACCAGAGGTCGTGTTCATGGTAAGTCTAATAAGGAAATACCGGTTTATGCACAATAACTATATCTCAAGGCGCAAGTCAATGAGCCCCATTACTCAATCGTTTCCAGAGTAAATCATGTCAATATGTATTTACACGGAGGACTATTAAAAACGGGCCGGACTTGTAAAGCTCCATTCGCTGTACTCTTTTTTTTCTTCATTGTGGTTCAGACTCTAGAACTTAATATATTATACTACCGCAACATATGAACAAAGAAATGATGTTTTGTTGTTGTTGCTTTAGGCTTAACGTCATTTTTAAGCTCATGATAGTCTGTGCATGGAAGCCACAATAACTAGTGAGAGAAGAACCCGGGAAAACCCCTGGAAGAACCAACGACCCACGGGAAACTAATGGTTAGCTTTCTCACATACCCAAATTAGCCGAGCCCGTGACTCCAACCCCCGCGGATAGAGGTGAGATGGCAGTGATTGTGAAGGCGATCCCATTAGAATACTTTGCCACCCGGGGCCCCGAACAAAGAAATACAATTTATCTGACTTCATTAAGTTTCACACTGATATTAGCCATGTTTGCAATGGTTATAAAAGATGTTTCTTTTAATGACGCCAAGCAGGGAGAGATGTTCATAGTAATGTTCTTCTAAATGTTATAAATCAATTACATACAGGGAGTCTGACAGCAAAAATTAAAACTTTCCTTTCTATTGTGATAATCATTAATTTCAAACTAACCGTCAGACCATGCAGTAAGGCTACGCAAAACAAAAGTAATGAAACGTATATCAAATTATTAGTTAGGTGGAACCGTTAGATCATTCAGCTTGACTTATACCTGGTAAAAAATGAGTCTTTTTCACTTCGTTCCACACAGCATCGTGAATTTTATCTTATATGTAACTCAGTCAATTTTTCAGGTTAAGATCAATAAATGTAACTAAAAGTAACTAGTTTGTTTCACACGAAGTATTTTAAATGTATTGTGTACTTTAACTACACATAATGACACTTAACCAAAAATTCATTGAGTTACAGATAGGATAAAATTCGCGATGTTGTGTGGAATGAACTTCCGGTTTCATGAATAATAAAGGTATCACTGTATGCTATTTCAGGATACCAGCAATAGGGAATTTGCATCATTGATGCTAAAAATGCTTTGTCCACAGTTTTTTTTTTTTTTTTGGGGGGGGGTCATGGATTCAGTCTCATTTTGCTTCTTGAACCTCGTGATCAAAATAAAATATGCTGCGATATGAGAGAGAGAGAGAGAGAGAGAGAGAGAGAGAGAGAGAGAGAGAGAGAGATTTCAGTCCATCTTTATGTTATTTTGTACCTCACTATCCCTTTTTAGCTGAAGCTTTTGTCAAATAGAGAGAAAACTTAAAAATAAATTAAATAGTAGGTGTAAAGAATGAAAATACACGCCATACTCCTTCATTTTCAAAGTTTAAATATTCACAATATTTATAACCATATAGACTCCTATTATGTTAAATCGTGTGCGTCTTTAATCGTGTGTCCGTCACTTTATCTTTGCTTGTTACCTTTCTGGATTGCATATTTCTGATCCGATTTAATCAAACTTGGAATGTTAGTTTATATCATCAAATCTCGGACGAGTTCGATAATGAGCGAGATCTATGCATATTAATGAGTTCATTTTGCATTTGTTTTTGATTAATATTGTTACTACACCATTGGCCATTTTTTTTCTGATTCGATTTTGACAAAACTTTGAATAAATATTTATATCATTAAGGTCACGGATAAACCTCATAACGAGTTTGATCCACACATAGTACTCAGATGATTTTGCACTTTTTTGGCCGAGCTTGTTTCCTTGTTTGGGTCGTATTCATGATCTAATTTTGATAAAACCTAAAATATATACTTATAATATTTTATGTTTGAAGGAGTTCGATAATTAGCGAGATTAGCTCACGCTATGTTTGGTACTTTACAGCATAGCAGCACAAACAGGTTATTTAGTGCCTTGCCCAAGGACATACTACGGTAGCTGACCCAAGCTGGTCCAGAGGGGGGATTCGAACCCGAATCCTTTCGATTGTGAGTCCAGCACGCCAACCACTGAGCTCCGCGGCTCCCATACTAACTGGCTGAATTGACTTCTGATTGGCTGAGCTTGTTACCATAGTGAAATCCACAGTTCTTATCTGATTGTGATAAAACTTGAAATTGAGGTTTATATCATCAAGATCTTGGATGGATTTGATAATGATAATATCCAAGCATATTAAGGAGTTAATGTTGCATTTGGTTGGCCGAGCTTGTGACCGTCCGGAAAGTCGTATTGCTGATCCGATTTGGTAAAACTTGGAATATCTGCTTATATTGTCAAGACGTGTGACAATTTCGATAATGAGCAAGATCTGTGCATATTAATCAGGTCACCTGGCATATGATTGGCTACGTTTATTACTACTCTAGAAGCTGCTACTCTGATCTGGTGTTGATCAAAATCGAAAGAAGCGTTTATATTACCAAGATCATGGACAGTACATAAAGTGAACAGGGTCCATACATATAAATGAGGTGATCGTACATCTAAATGGGCTGATCTTATTGCAGCTCTTTTAACCATATGTTTGAATTGATTTTGATTAAACTTCAAATGTAGGCTATATTAATGAGATGCCTTGCATCCGACTGACTGAGATTGTTACCTCTCTAGATCTTGAGACTAAACGTTGTCCTCCACATTCTATAATGCTTTGTAAACGAGTTTCTATCGTCACAATCTTGGATGACGTCTATGATGAGCAATAGACTGCGGATTAATTATGACATGATCTTTGCAACGTTTTTTTCAACATGATATAACGCATGAGAGATAGTTTACCTAGGTTATTTTCTCACATCACTACATAAATCTGCATTGTAATGTGATCAGCTGTTATACTATGTGAACTAGGTGAGCGATCGGGTCTACTTGGGCCTCTGTTTTGATAAGAAAACACATTAATTTAGTTTGTGATATTTGTATGTGTAAAGTTACATTATGTGGTCAAACTCTGGTAGAGCATAGCACTTGTAATCCAAGGTTCATGAATTCGACACCCGCCTATGCTAGTAGCGTTGGCTGCTAATGCGTGTCCTTGGGAAAGGTACGTAGCTACCATTTACCAAAAATGTGTTAAACATGTCGTAAAAATCAGCGAAGCAGTCATCTAACTGTTTAGTACGTACGCGATCATATTCAATATTTCCGGCTAGACTTAGTTGTGATACACCAACACGACGAGGAGGACGTTTAATGGCTTGTATTATCTCTGCATGTTCCATAACTGTTGGTACAAGCTAATAAAGATCACGTAGGAATATAAAGGGGGATGCAATTTCAAAACAACAAGAGGTATTTGGGAGAGTGAGGTGGTTCCTTATCCTCTAGTATAACTGTCGTTAATATGAAAAGGGATTATTTTTAATTTTGTTTTTTGATTGTACAGAGAGAGAGAGAGAGAGAGAGAGAGAGAGGGAGAGAGAGGGAGGGAAGAGAAGAAGAAGAAGAAATAAACTCCAGAGTGATCTTGAACAATAGGATCTTATATAATGAACTTGATATTATTCTATATGTATTTTTTACTGCGTATATTTTTTCCGTAAACTTTTAGGCCAGATGTTATGTGAGTAACATTCATTGTCCTCTTTGACGTCATGTTTGTATATACAGCTTTCCTTTTTCTTGATCTTTGACAACAAATACAGTGTCTGTTATTTTCCACGTCCATTTCAAAGGTGCCATGTTACTTGTACAATATATTTATTGAATATTACTTACGAGTGTTCAATGCATTGACTTATTGCCTATCAAGACAGTAATAAAAAGGTTTATTCCGTCAATAAAATTCTAACTATATCTTGGTAAACACTTGAAGAGTGTTTATACATATTTCATTGACAAACTCGAAATACGTAAGTAAGATTGTTAGAAAGCTATGACCTATTTAAATATTCGTTATTGTATCACATTCGAGACGGTGCGAAAAGGTTTATCACTCGTCCATTAGGTTAAAACTGATTTCCTTGAGTCCGTCGGTTCAAGAATAACATGTATGTATGTATGTATGTATGTATGGATGCATGTATGGATGCATGCATGTACGTAAGTACGTACGTACGTATGTATGTATATATGCATGCATGCATGCACGTATGTAGGTAGGTAGGTAGGTAGGTAGGTAGGTAGGTATATATGAAGGCTGAAGAATATTCATATTATTAACATTGAAGTCCCAACAGCACAACATTAAAGTTTAATGAAGGCTCAATATTAGCATTACACAAGTAATCTGATATATATATATATATATATACAAACACATTCCGCCAAAGAAGTACATATTTCTAAAAAAAATTAAAGCCACAACGTTATGTTAAATAAATGAAGACAACTATAATTGCTAATTTATATTATTTCACTTCTAATTACAAATGTGATTTAACCCTAAAATTCTTGTGTAAGATAAGTTGTAGGAAACATTAGCCTGCGGCTGTGTTTGGTAGTGCGAGAAAATTACAAAGTGTCATCTAGGTACGGTATTTCAGTGTTAACTATAGCTAGATTCCACGTAAGAACTCATAATATTGCTCCAGAACGCTTGTAGATACCGCATAGTCAATACAGGAGGTTCCGCCACTACAGAAATTGCATCCAAAATAAAGAGGGTGGTTATAGTACAATACCTGTATAACATCAACATAACGCAGAAAAACTTCTTTATGAAAAACATTGTACTGAGCATGGCCACGAAATACTCCTCTCCACATGGGTTTTCATAGAATAATTACTATGTATATAATTTCAGCATTCAAAGGGTGCAGCAAACTATCCAAAAATGAAGTATTTTGAGTTCATGTCAGTTTTGTCTCTCTCTCTCTATTAATATGCAGATGGTTCTGGATTACAATGGATAAGAATGCTATATATGGTTATGGGAGTGAAAATGTAATTAAATTCTAAGTGAAATATGGAATCATACTAATAGTCCGTATTAAATTCAATGATTCTAAAGAAGACCACTATCTGATCTATTATCAGTGCCGGATTAAACCCTGTGGAGGCCGCTAGGCAGTCGAAATCTTGGGGGGCCCCCCTCGCAAATTATCTCCTAATACTTCCAAGATCAAATCAATTCAATACCGTTGTCGCGGGGCCCCTAAAAGGCGTGGGGCCCATAGGCCGGTGCATTCCCTCCCTAATGGATAATCCGGCACTGCCTATTATGTATCTCTTTTAAGTAACAATTTAGTTTTTTCTTTTTGAAATCTGCTTTCAACAAGGCAGTAATTAATATCATTTAGCGACATTTGTTATCCTGTGCAAACGGAATCACGAGCAATTCACCTCGGGTTTTCATTATATAATAAATTCCATTTTTTCCATGGAGTAATTCAGTATTTCTTGCTGTTTACAATAATCATATTATCATTTCAATAACTATCTAAGATTGGATTGATAACTTTCGATTTTCGTTAATTCTGTGCACCTATTGAGATAAATCTTTCTCTCTCTCTCTCTCTCTCTCTCTCTCTCTCTGGTTACGGAGTACTAACTAAATATGTAATTAATTCTAAGTGAAATATGGAATCATACTAATTGCCCGTATTAAATTCAATGATTCTAAAGAAGACCACTATCTGATCTATTATGTATCTGTTTTTAGTAACAATTTAGTTTTACCTTTTGAAACCTGCTTTCAACAAGACAGTAATTAATTTCATTTAGCGACATTTGTTATCCTGTACCAACAGAATCACGAACTATTCACCTCGGGTTTTCATTATATGAGTAATTCTAATAGATATATTCCATGGTGTGATTCAGTGCTTCTTGCAGTTTAAAATAATCATATCATCATTTCAATTACCATCTAAGATTGGATTGATAACATTCATTTTTCCTTAGTTTTGCGCACCGGTTGAAATTAATCTCTCTTCATACATGGGTGCCAGCAGGATTTTTTGCAAGGGGGGTGGGTGGGGTCA
>JAECUM010026219.1:0-12216 GCA_016617855.1 Megalonaias nervosa
TCTCTCTCTCTCTCTCTCTCTCTCTCTCTCTCTCTCTCTCTCTCTCTCTCTCTCTCTCTCTCTCTCTCTCTCTCTCTGCCATTTCCTTTTCTACTTCATTGTTGAGAGAGAAGCAGAGCAAAATGAACTTTATAGTACAAGAAGAATATTATGCTTTTTGTTGTTTTTTTATTTCGAACAAGAACGAAAAAGAAAAAGAAATTTAAAATAAGTCAGATAGGCAAGGAAAGGAAAATGAAATACCTCTGTGTCAGTACCGATACCCTCGAAAAGTAAATGGTCGGTCTTTTTCAAGCCAGTACAGGTGTTTTTTTATTTCGAACAAGAACGAAAAAGAAAAAGAAATTTAAAATAAGTCAGATAGGCAAGGAAAGGAAAATGAAATACCTCTGTGTCAGTACCGATACCCTCGAAAAGTAAATGGTCGGTCTTTTTCAAGCCAGTACAGGTGTTTTTTTATTTCGAACAAGAACGAAAAAGAAAAAGAAATTTAAAATAAGTCAGATAGGCAAGGAAAGGAAAATGAAATACCTCTGTGTCAGTACCGATACCCTCGAAAAGTAAATGGTCGGTCTCTTTCAAGCCAGTACAGGTCTCACTCTTGATGATGCAATATATGCCCCAGCAGAAGATAAGGCTCTGTACATGACAGACTCGTTGATAATCAAACTTTTATATATCTCTTTCCTTACATGAATAAAGAGATTACACCGCTTGTTAAATCCACGGGAAAGGCACATTTGCAGTTGTCATTCTTTTCTTTTGCTTGATTCGACATTGTAAGTATAGGAAGCAGACAACATAGTATTTTCCTTCTATGTGCGTACATGTGTAGTCCTGCATATACCCATTCGCTGAAAATGGACTTATCAGGCATAATTAGGTTTGAAATTATAAATCAATAAACTGATTAAGTTCTGACCATCTTTGATCTCATTTGTGCATGTGTTTGTTAAATTGGAAGGGGGTGGGTGGGTACAAATAAACGGGGAGGTATATTCAGACTGTAGTTTAAGCTCGCTTTAGTGGAACTTAATGTTGTTACTGAATGGGATGGAATGGGATGGCCATGTCAGCACGTGATATGTCAGAGCACTTTCACATCAACACATATATTCCTGCTGAAAATTAATTCTCACGTTTGGAAAACTCTGCCTATTGCAATTTATACCTCTATACTTCACACAAAGCCCTAATGAACTTTATTAGGACTATTCCATCCATATATACGAATGTGAGCAGCAACTGGCTATGAGTCAGCTGTGAGACTGCAACTATAATTAACAGTCACCATATTGTTTACATCAACATACAGTGTTGACAACAGCTCTCTTGGGCAAATAAGTCTGTTGTAATATTTGTTTCACTGATGTTTTGTTACATTGATACAGAGCTATGGACTTATACTAGTGCTATTTCCCTGCTAATTATTAGCACACGGTTAATAGTTGGCCTAGACTGGATATCAGAAGACGACACTGTCCTATGCCATAAATATATGGTTCCCACATACAAATCTTGGTGACGTCACCCAAAAATATATGGCTCCCAAGCTACCAGAGTTAAGATTTGTTGCACTTCACACCTACACACAAGTCTACTACTCCTTGTGCCACCGTTGTAATAAATCCTCCAGTATAAAACAGTGTTTTAGGGTATAGTAGTACATAGAAAACTCAGATTTACAGGCAAAATGCGACAAAAAACTCACTTTAGCATTCCTAGCGGTTTTCTAACATTTATGATGATTTTGATTGGGGTAGAGATTTTGTCTCGAAAGCAAAATTAATAAAGTTTGGAGAAAATAATGGTATTATAATAAAATCACGTACTTGTTAGTAAAAAATGTAACTTATTAGATTTAGCTTATGACTAGTTTTGAAAAAATTAATGACCAATGTGCATATGGATCCATCATAACTCATTTCTCGAAAAGTGCACATAATTGTAGACAGAGACAACGTTACAGGAGACGATTCTAATTTCAATTTATTATAATTCTTACCTTCATCTTCAAAAGAACTAAATTATATAGGTCAGATTAAGTTAAATATCAAGATTCTGTTAAGGAATTATTGAAAATTTGTTTTTAAAGTAAAATTGCTTGTATCATCATCCAAGATCATTGTACTTTGATATATAACAAACGTTGTTGTTGTTGAAGGGTTTAACACCATTTTTCTGCACCGGATAGGCATTACATGGCAGCCAGTATAACTGGTGGAGGAAGAACCCTGGAAAACCCTGTGAAGAACCATCGACCCACGATAAGCTACTGGCAAGCTTTCTCACGTATCCACATTAACCGAACCTGAGACTCGAACACACGCGGATGGAGGTGAGACGGTAGTGATCCGGAATGGTGAGCACTTTAGACCACTCAGCCACCCGGGGCCCCTAAAACAAATGTAAATGATGTCGATACAACCATGAAATGTATCATAAAAGGATTTGTTTCTTGTAAATATGCGCATATTACAGTAACAATAAAACCACGTTAAAAAAAATTGGTTACAACAGCTCCGAATGGAACTAGAGAATTCATTACAGTATTCTACAGTATTCTAAACAGTGTTACTGATGTAGGTGTAGGTGTCCACTGTCTGTCACATTGCCATCACATTTTTAGTAGAAGACTGTTTTAGGCAGAGGTTGGTTTGCCTCATCGAAATAGTTACTAAGGACTTTGACGAGAACTTCAGTGATTCAAAACAGAATAATTAGTGAAATGGAACTGTGTGGCAAGTACTTTTTTTGTCGTTGAGAGATTCATTCTCTTGCGAACTGAGAGTTTATGACGTGGGGTCAAAACGGTGCGTCATCAAAATGGAGTAGGATGATACTGTTTAGTATCTGCTGTTTTTCAGACCATGATTCTTCATGTATAAAGCACATTAATATAGCTGAAATATCGAAACATATACAGCATAGTGTTAGAAATGATTTAAATGACAGCCTTTAAGAAGACATGTTATAAAATCCCCTTGAGAATTTGGAATTTACTGACAAATGACTCTTTAGTTTGGAAATCTACTGAAAACACTGCCTCTGCGTGCAAGGAGGGCATACCTTGTCAACACAACATGATTGTTTCTACCATGAGATTCCTTATCCATATTTTCTGTAGAATTAAATAGTGCATAGTTTTTATTACTTACCGGTATGCAATATTTAATGTATTATTATTACTAGCTTTATTTGAATCTTAAGTGATGTTCATGAATTAAGTAGTTGTCCCATTGAAGGCCCCGTTAAGTGGTTAGTAAAGAATTAAATTTTAGAGGCACTGGCTGCATTAATGTTTCAGAAATTAGAAATTAATGCTTGAATGATGGACTACTATTGTATTAATGTTGGTAACTGAGCAACATAACACTGGTACTTTAGTCCTACTATGTAAGATGTAACCCCTGATATGTATAGTGGGATTAGGGGTAGACATTGTCTTACTTCCTGAACAAACCGTGCCAGTGGCCTAGTGGTTAGAGCGTTTGCCTTGGATGCGGGAGATCGTGTGTTCGAACCCCGGCTGAGTCATAGCAAAGGCTTTTTAAAAATGTTACTAGTAGCTGACTCGCTTAGCACTCAGCATTAAGAGGTTAGTGCTAGCACTGGTTGGCCTGGTGTCAGGATAATGTGATTGCAGGGCCGGCCTTAGGCTGGTTGGACCGATTTTAAGTTCAATATCATATAAAAGTTTTTAAGTTCAATATCTTACAAAACTTGTTTAAAAGTTTATTTTCAAATGCCTTGTTCACAGGGGGCCCCGACAAAATGATCCAAATCGGGCCACACATTTGCTAAGGCCAGTGCTGTGTGACTGGGTCGGACAAGATGCTACATGTATGTAGCATAATGCCCCAGTGCTAGACATTGCTATAAACTGTCTCACTGCAGACATCATAGCGATGTGACTGAAAAGTTTTTAAAGCTACATTAAAAATTCAAAGCACACACACACACACACACACACACACACGCACGCACGCACGCACGCACGCACACACACACACACACACATTTTCTAAACAATTTCTGCTGAATACGTGTTCCATTATCTAATTGCTTTGGTCATACTGTAGCTAACATGATGCCTTATTCCTAATGAAAGTATATCCAGACAGTTGTTGTTATTCTTGTTGTTGTAGGGTTCAATGTCATTTTTCAGCACAAGATAGACTATACATGGCGACCAGTATCATTGGTGGAGGAAGAACCCGGGAAAACCCCAGAAAGAATCACAGTCCCACGAGAAGCTACTGGCAGGCTTTCTCACATACCCACATTGGTCGAACTCGAGAATCGAACACACAAAGACAGAGATGATATAGCAGTGATCCGTAACGATGAGCACTTTAGACCACTCGGGGCCCCATTTCCAGACAGAATCAAATAGTTTAGTTTGTTTTTAAAGTTGTTGACCACCAAACGTTATTTGTCATTTTGTTAATAGAAAATTTACACTTAGTTGAAACATATTGGGCATATCTCTGCTTCCATGACTCATCAATCTACTGGAATGGTCAACACATTTTGAAAATCAAAACTGCTTGATTTTATTTGTATATACGTCTGTAAGGAGAAAGGCAGCAGAGTAAATTTTGTATGATTAACACAATTAAAATCAAATCTGAGCAGTTTTATCAATCTGGACAGTCTGGTATGAGAGATTTTCTTGAAAACTTGTCCTTGTTGTTGATTGTCGATAGGTTATGCTATAGATCAGTGATTGTGCAGGCAATGCATGGACCCTCCACCAGTATATATCAGGGGTGATGCCCTACATGGTATGACTGACTGGTGCCCTAGTAGCAGCTTCTTATAACGCTTCTAACTTCTGTTGCATAGTAAAAACGTGAATGGGTTGTTAATACAACCGAAGACTGATCATCCTGACTCCCTGGAAGATATCAACATTGTGTTTGATAAATGGTCCTTGAAATAATGAAATGATGTAAGGCACAAAGTTAAGGTATAGAATGTCATTCAGCTTGTTAAAATTCCAAATATCATTACGTTGATTTTGATGACCTCATTTTGCATATTGCTCATTCATTTTTTGTTCCCATTGCAATCCAGTATTTCCCATTATTATTAAAAATAGCTTGATGTTGTCATTGTGGCATCCTAAGTCTGTCCGATGATTCTGCAGTGTTGTTTTGTCTGTTCATATGTTTTTTTGCTGATATTTAACCCAGATATGTATCACAGCTAGACAGAGTGTCATGTACAGCGAAACATTTTCTGTCTAATGTGTTTTATATATCTGATATATAGTTTTCTTAGCTTCAACAAATATGATGATGAAACTATATGCAAATATACATTATGGTTCACCATTGTTACATATCTGATAGGTCTGATCGTTGCAAGATATAAGACACATAGCATGTCTTGTTACCTTGTTATTGCATTTGTGATAATGAAAACAATTGGCAGGTATCTAGATCTTATATTTTATTTAATAGAAAATATATTTGAAGATTTATTCATACAGATGTTATTGAAACCCATCCAGATGATGGTACAGAGGAAGAAGAAGAAGAAAGAGATGTATTACAAGTCCATGCTTTTAAGTAAGTAACAGTAAAGAGTGAAAATTAACAAGCTTTGTAATATTCAACAAACAATTTATTTCCCTAGAATAATAAGTGAAAATGTAATTAAAAGGAACTTATGGTATTATTCATTAAATCCCAAATAATCCTAGAATTACAGACAAAAGTCCTAATAATTTAAAGCCCTGAATAAATTAAATCCAAAGCTGAGGATGGTGATGTGTCTTTAGTAGCTTGTAGAGTGCTGACGTTCCGAGTCTTTTGTTGAATCACAATAATATCATTCCAGGTTTGAATTCACTATAAATTTCAATGAATGTCTCTATCCAAGAATTTTATCAGAGCACTTTTGTATTTCCACGGTAAATAATCACTTGAATTCAATAATTTGAAGTAAGAGATTCCAGCCCGAAATAAAATACTGACTACAACTTATAATTCAACTTGAAAGTGTTAAATCTTAAAGCATGATTGAAAAATCCTCTGTTACAAGATTATATATTTCTCTACTTGACCTCAGGTCACTTTTAACAATAACTTTCTAGAATGATCCTGATGTTTACAAAATAAAAATGTTAGTTTTTATTAGAAAGCAGAACCTGGACTATGTGAATTACACTAAGGGAATTTCAAAACCTAAACCCAGACCCAAATAAACATATTTACTTCTGTTAATAATGATCCTGATATTAAGCCCATAAACATAGAGAATATTTTAGCTATGTATTATTTGTTTACAAAATAAAATTTAAAAAATGTCAATTCAGGTCAAGCAGAAGATGAACTCAATTTTGGACAAGGTTAATTCCAACATATAATGTTACATTACAATAGCATGTAATGAAATACAAAATTTAAAAAAATAACTAACAAACAATGCAAATTAAATTTACATAAGAGCGGAATTTATGTAGGTAATTTATTAAACTTGATGCCCCTGTGGTTTAGCACTTGAAATAAATTGATGTGCAAGGCTTTAAAACAAACAACCCAAAACCCAGATGTGATCACAAAAACCACTAAGGCTGTGAATTCCTTTCTTGATGGTTACCACAAACAACCATTTTGAAGATCCCATGATGATCGGTATTGGAAAACGAGTACATGCATTAAGCATATCCACTTATTAATATCTATAAGTTGAAATTACATGATTATAACATGTTATCTAAATGTATCATACTACATTGCTTGGACCTTTTATTGTATCAAAATAATTATATTTCAGAGCATTAGAGCACCAGCAGAAATATATAATTTTTTTTCAAATGACAAGTTTTTCACATGAAAATAAAGAAATCACTGTTAATGCTAATGTCTGGACTTTGATTGTTTAAAAAAAAATCGGTGATAACGTTATCCCACTAGATTAAACTGAGTTCATTTTCTGTCAGATCTAATTGTTCCAGTATATCTAAATCATATTTAGTTAATGGCACATTATTCCTTTTTGATTTGATGTGTTTCTATAGATGTTAATAACTAAACTTGTTTACTTTCTTTTACTAGCAACAATCCATGTACTATATAGCTGTAATGTTAAGGTTAAAAATGTTACATAATATGTACTATGCTTGTAGATCATATTCATTGGTAGAAGATGCTGTTAAAGCAGTTTATTAGTATGTTCCAATAATATATTTGTCGGTGTGAACTCAAGATCCTAATTTTAATGTTTCCTATTGTCAGTATTGATTTCTTTACATTGCTTAGGGCTGTTCCATTTTAACATACATGGTAGCCAGGGAAGGCATTCTTTTAAAACCATATGCCAGAGTACTTTTATTTCACAAAGTTCATGTTGAAATGATAAGAAAATTTTAAATTGCATCTTTGAGTGAATAACGACTTTAAAAGCGCCTTCCCTGGGTCCATTGTATGTTTTAATGGAATAGGCCTTACATGGTAAACAGTTGAACAATTCTTGTTTAAAATGGTATTAATGTTTGGGGAATGTAAGATCTGAAAGTAAAAAGGAGATTTTTTTTAGGTAAAAACTGCAAGTCAAGCGTAAAAGCACAAAAGAAGAAATTGACTAGACTACTATGGTGTAAGGAGGAGAAGGCAGCTGTAGAAAGATAACTGTAACAGTTTATAAGAGCTGCTTCACTACCAGGGAAAGCAGCATGTGAAAAGATAAAGAGGAAGGAACCTATTATGGCAAGATGTCCATGGAGCCAGATTAAAGTCTATTACAAATTCAAAATCTAAAGTTATGTTAAAGTTAAATAAAACTAGACCCTTTTCCTGCAAAATTCAAACAGATGATAAATATTTGCTGGCCTATAAGTTGATACTTTTGGATTAGTAAGTCTGGAATTCATCGTAAATTCCAAATCGACATGTATATGGATTATGTCGTTCAAATTGTGTTATCGTTCATCGTGTAATTTTTTGTTATGTAAAAAAATATAATATTTTTCTCCAAAAGTATGGAAAATAATGTGTAAAATAATTATCGTTTTGGAAAGAGTTTGCGTACTAAATAAATTAGCACCCGACAATGAGAAGGATCCTAAATTGTCTACATGATTTTCTATATTAAATTCATGTGCATCAGATGTAATTGCGCTAAAACAGTATGTATTAGTACTATACGCTGTTTTAATTTGATTACATATATGTGCATCAGAAAATGAATAACAATGACAAAGACAGGTATTTCATCGCATTTTTCTTCTTGCACCTCATGATGAAATAAAATATGCCATGATATGAGAGAGAGGTTTCAGGACAATTATAATCTGTATAATTTGTTAAATTAGTTGAGAGTAGTGATCATATGCCTGTACAAAGGCAATGCTACATTCCATTGTCAATTGATACCACTGTGCCAACAATTCTTTCTAGTTTTAATTAAGATATCCATTGTCTCAACAACAAAACAGTTTTGCAGTGTTATTTACATGCTAGTTAAGTACACTGATGCTTGAGTCAAGTAATTCCAGTTAATACCTGTTTGAGGTCAATGTTCGGTAGACCTGATCAAAATGGGAAATGGGGCTAACCATAGGGTATTATGAATACAGTGTTATGTAATGCCAGGTGCTTATTCGTGCAAGTTTCTCAACCAGTGACACATTTTGTACTCAACGACAGAAATGTCATTCAGACTAACAACTAGCATGAGCAAAGATGAAAACCGTATGCCATATGACTGTGGGAAGTGTACATGAACTTACTCTTATTTGTTGGGAAAGGAGATGTCATTGTGAATACAAAAAAAATTACACAATATGATTCAGTGGTAATTTTTGGGACTTGAACTAAATGGAGCCTATATGGATATAAATATTGCAAATATTTAAATTTGTAACTGAAGGATTATGACATGTATTTTATTAGTTTACATTTACTGTTTACTTTATTACTGTTTTCTCTTTCATAAAAGCTGCAGATAAACAGGGCAGTAATGTACAAAATAGCATGAAATGCGATGGAATGTACATGCCTCTCTCATCAAAACAGAACTCTGGAAAAGACAGTTTGGCATTAGTGATGAAATTTCCTTGTAATCTGAAATACATACTAGTAATGTTCCTGAAAATGGAAGTTGCTAAAGTTCAGTTCATACAGCATTGCGAATTTTAACCTATCTGTAAATTATTACCCTTTCAGGTCATCTGTAGCTAAAAGTAGCTAATTTGTTTTAAATATTTCGTGTGAAACAAATTAGGTATTTTTAGCTACATTATGGTGCTGACCTGCGAATTTATGGGTAAATTCACGATGCTATGTGGAACAAACAGTAGTAAAAATACAAGGTATTGCTCTTTCCTTGTCTTATACTCTGCATCAACGTTTATATGGTTGAAGGATGGAGACTGTACAAAATGGGCAAATTCGACTTAAACTTGACAGTGACTTAGAAGCTGATAAATAGGGTAGATTTTCCATTTGTGATTACAGTGTGTTCATAGATCTCATTTTAGTAATTCGATTAATTTGCATTCAGGCCAAGAAAGTTTAAATTTGTGTTCAGATATATAGTTTTGTTATTTGTACATTTTCATATTTTTGTTAAGCAAATATTTTTCCTGTTAGTGAAGTAGTTCTTATATATTTGTCATTCAATAAACAAACATTAAAAGTATTACCTTGTTTTAAAAATGTAAATTTGAATATTTCCATCAGAAAATAGTGTGTTGTCTCTGATGTGAAGAGTACTTCAGTAAAATTATGCAGTTCGGTTTTTTAACATGCTGTTTAAATTTTGCTTCTTTTTACAAACATGGTCTTCCTGTACATATTTTTCATATTAGTTTTAAAGATGTTTGCATTTTAATTTCCTTACCCATAGTAGATTGAGATATGTATACTTTGGTAAGATAGATACAGCAATTTTGAAATGGTACATTGCATAACTTAAATGCATGTTGAGTACAATTTTATTGCTCCAACTTGAATTTGTCTGAATATTCTGAAGGCAAAACTTATTAAACATCTTTCAGATGAATTTTTTATGCAGCTGCTCTGTGTGTCAGACATTTAAAATGTCGATCAACGAGATTATGTCGCATCTATATTCTTGACTTGTCTTTTAGCATGTGTTTTTAGTGTGCTCAAAGGTCCGCTGCCCACTCCTCATGTTTTATAAGTCTTTTTGGACTTCAGGGAAAAAAAGTCTAATTGGAATTATAGCACAGATAACTTAAATTCTCTTTGCTTCTTTCTCTGAATAAGCAAAGATGAAATTATTTTAATTACTTAATACATTTACACTTTACGAAGGAAATTGCCTTGCTTAGTGTTCCTGCCAATAACAAATTGACAGTTTGACGTTTCATCAGGTTTGAAAGGAACTACCATGTCTGATTATAATAGAGATTGTTCATGCAGACAGTAAAGATAGCTAAGATGATGTTTTCATGTAACAATGTAGTAGTATTGTATATGTCTTCCTGTGATGCCATATTTTGTCAAGACTCCTCCACCTTAGATGGTACTTGATGTAATTTCGTTCATCTGTCAACCCTCTAGATTACCCTCAATGTTGCAACTCTTTACTTTCTTTCACTTAACTACCATTGTAACCAACATTTTGAATATTGTTCATGAGTGGACTCAACATGCAGGCTGTGACCAGCTTCTTGCGTTTATTCAATAATGACAAACAAATTGACTGAAATTAATTTCTTAGGGTTGCATCTTTTATATTAAACAGTTTTGAGGAGATGATGATTATAGTCATTTACTGTATGCAGTTAAATATGTGTCATTTTCATACATGCTTATATGTATGGCTTAATTAAATTATAATGCAATTTAATTTAATCTTTTTCTTTTTCTTCTCATCTTCCTACTGTTATTTATTTTTAATACTTTGATTTCGGACATTATTAGGTAGGTGGCCATAGCAGCTCAGTTGATCATTGGTAATGAGCTCGCTACACTATAAAGGAAAAATAATGCCGGACATTACATCCTGAATGAGAACACATTGACTAGATTTTTTTCTCAGATACAGGCAATGTACCTGATAATAAAAGACTCGGAGAAGCTCCTGTGTACCTTAATATTTTAATGGGGTTGGGCTTGGCAGAATTGCCCACAGGTCATATAGAACCTTTCGACATGAATGGCGTATAATTCTCAATAATAAAATTAGACTGATTTGTTTGATCCAACAAATTTATTACTTTCAATACATGACTGTGACCTTGACCTCTTAAAATAAGACCATTTGGAAATCTGTCTTTCTTATGTTGCTTATTTTTCGATCTGTAGCAATCAGAAATAGCATGCACTTTCTTGTTGAAATAAGTGCACATAGGTCGAGATTCAGATTCCTTATCAGTCTTGTCATAATTATGATATCTAAAACGTGCCAGACGCAGATTTTCGAGTACTGATACGAGAATGAGACGATTTTTACCAGAAAAACTGCTGAGAGGAAAACTTAAAGACAAAAGAGACTTTTGAGTCAAGGAATAATCATCAGCTGGATAAGCAGCATTTTCTAGAGTTTCAACCTTTACTCGCCACTCTAGGTCTTGTAGTCACTATGGACACAATATTTGAACCTTTCAACTAATATAAGCTGTCTGAGGTTATGTTAATCTTGATCAACCTTTTTTGACCAAGCACCACTGATCCAGTATTTGTTCTTTTTCTCTTGCAAATTCGACATGGGTATGTCCAGTTTCCGTTTTGAAATTACTAACCTGTGTTGATATACGTCAGGTACCAACTCATAACCCCTCAAGATACATTCCTTAACCACATCATAATTAACACTTTGTTGTAATGACCGCGAAGTGTAGATTTTATTAGCTTTGCCCATAAGTACACGTTGTAAAAATATATCCCAATGCTATCTTGGCCATATTGATCTACTTCCTCTTCTCTAAAAATTGGTACTAACCTATTATTTATGATAGCATCAAAACATGAGTTTGTATGTAAAGGGAGGGGTTGCTTTTCACTTTTCAGTTCAAATTTGTAATGTAAATTGCATTTCCCCTTTTTCTCTCTGTATTTCCATCTCTTCTTTTTTATTTCCATTTGCCTATCGACCACTCCAGTGGCCTAGTGGCTAGAGCGTCCATCCTGGATGCGGGATGTCGCAGGTTCGAACCCCAGCCAAGTCATACCAAAGACAAAAATGGTACTAACAGCTGCCTTGTTAGGTGCTCAGCATTAAGAGGTTAGTGCTGGG
>JAECUM010026227.1:0-13022 GCA_016617855.1 Megalonaias nervosa
CCCTTAATAACTACCAATTTAATGTCCATGAATATAGATTTTATATTAGGGATTTCTATTCTAATACAGAAATCATGAATTTGTATCCTTACTAAACTGTGTGTTTACTAAAGTGATCACTACGTTTTGATATTTTTCTTTGTTCTCAGGCATGCTGCTTTTGATTAGAATAATAGTTAAATCTTGTATTGCTTTAAATGTGTGGCCAGATGCTACGATTCCCTTGTTATTATTTTTTCAATAAATGTTTTGGTAAACTTATAATACATGATTTGTCAGAAAAAATCATTAATGCCTGTGAAAGTGATGTCACAATATGTCTGCCTACTTTTACACTATATCATTTCTTGTAAGAACATATATTTCAGTTATCGACGTCTTATTTTTATGCCTTGTTGCAAGACTAATATAAAGTTTAAAAAAAAAAGGAAATATAGCAAGTCAAACATTTTTATATCAAATTATACTTTAAAAAATGGATGAAAGTCAAGGAATCATTTTTTTCCAGAGTACTTGTAAAATCAATGTCATTGCAGTTAACTGTATTGTCAACAGCATCATCATCATCACTGATGGTCTAGCAGTAACATTCTGCACTTTTAATCCAGTTGTCACAGGTTCTATCTCCCACTTCTAGTCTTTCATACGAGACTTATACATATGGTATAAGATGCTTGTCTTGTGATACAGATCTGAGGGGCTTCCATGGCAGAGTGGTACATGATGCTTGTCATGTGATTACTTGCCTCCAATGTGTAAATGAGAATGTTGCCAGTTACTTGTGGAAGGTTAGTGGTTCTACATAAGTGGTGTTTGGTGTCTCAAAAGTACTTGGATTTTCTTCAGCAGTAAAATTGGCTGCCATCTATAGATTCTCTTCATCTGAAAATGGTGTAAAGGCCATAATGATCTATCGAAACCTGAGATCTCGTGTCTAAATGACTTCGGCTGTTGGAGATAAACATCAAATCAACAGAGGCCCAAGTGTACTAAGGTGCTTGCTTTTACAGATCACTTGCACATCTCACAGAGTGAGTTTTTGTCACAGATCAACCAATTTGAGTTGGTGGTCTTTCGGGGTTCTTCCTCCACCTAATATACTGTTAAACAACCCCCCAAAAAACAAACCAAACTAAATCAACCAACAACAGCAGCAAAGGTGCTAGTCCATCATTTTTGCCACAGCTGTACGAGTTTATAAACTTTGACTCTAGTAATTTTTGTAGACCTTTGAATATCGTCAATTATGCCTTTCTGACAGTTACCTAAAAGTCATCATCAGTTGGTACAGATGGCTTTTTCATGGTAAACATATGAGATAGAGAAGTCTTGAGCAATCCTGCATCACACGCTGCCAAAAAGTTTACATTTTAGCTCGCTTAAAGTTTCTCTAACAATGTCCATTGTTCCAACCAGAACTGTTATAACTTATTCAAGCTATATTCACTGATATCTGGAGATGTGCATCTGTAATAAATATTTGTAACAAAAGTATGAGAATGCATCAGTGTTTTTCAATGATGCATTTAAAATGAGCAGCAACCAGAATCAACAAACCAAGAAATGAAATTATTCACATTTCTCAGGCAAAAGTACAGTGTATGTTCATAATCTGCCAAAAGATTTTTCAATCTTTAAATTTGCCAATTTTTTTTCCAACCATACTGATTCAGTGGACATAATCACCAGAATGGGCAGAAACAGACCGAAACAGATATAACCAGAAGGTTAAAATCGATGACTAGTTAAATTCATGTTGTTTAGTTAACTGCACACCCTTTATTGTCTTCCCTTTGATGTAATTTCTTACTGAAGCTGAGAAAATAATGTTGCACACATCAAAAAAGAGGCACACTTCTACTCATTATTGTTGTTATTATACTTCTCCATTCCAGCTTGTTCTTATCATCTTGTCCCCCCACATACTGTTTGTCTTGTTTATGATATGTATCTAAATTTGTCACTTACTTTTCCTACTACTATACTGTTTGTGAATATGCATATCAATGTGAAATGCAACGGGAAGACTAAATCCAAGATAGAAAACCTCTACAGTTCTGGATGTATTCTGCTTGGATTCCATGTTTCTGCACAAAACTCAAAGTTCAAGACTCACTGTGCTAATTCAGTTCCCATTGTAAACCTGTGCAAACACCATGGTATTAAAATTCAATAACTTAAAATTTTGCATGCTCATGATCAAATTTGTATCAGTATAGACACATCTATGAAGACAGCTTTTGTGAAAAGAAAACCATAACAGCTGCACCATTTTCTGGATTGACACAAATTTGAAATGTGTGCTTTCAATACTACACCAAAGAGTCAGCTGAATAATTTCAGTAACGAGTCTTCCAAACTCAGGTCTGTAAAGTGACAGAAATTATGTTAATAAAACAATGTCCCTGACTTTTATCAGTTACAAGTAGGACAGGCTCTCAAAAGATTCTTTTTACTAAAATCTTACTTTCATTATCAACCAATCAGGGACAGTCAAACCATGTATACTCTATTTTATCTTCACTGTTTTATAGTATGGTTCTTGTTCTTTCATATCTGTAGTAATGCTAGTCCTTCAACAACTCTCAATGGTTGTATGCCTTTTTTGACCATGCTGACTGGACACACTGTAAGATAATGTTCAAGTAACAGAAATACCATGGGATAACCAGAGACCAATAAAATCAAATAAAATGGTCAAGTTATCTACCCTGCAGGGCTGCTGCCAGGATTTAATCAAAGTTGTGTGTATGTGTGTGTGTGATCTCCAATGAGGAAGTGGTGGTGGGAGGAATAGCCATTGTTAAATATCTCCCTAACACTTAAATATCTGTCACTATTACTGTTCCACTCTGTTAAGGCTCTACTGAAATCAAAATACTCAAAGAGATGTCATCTCTAGTTGTGTAGCGATTATTACTGTGATGTCATTCAGCATGGTCTCGTGGTTTTGGTGGGGTCTTGGTTGGGATGGTAGAAAGACCATAGGCTTACTCCATATTTTGCAGCTAATTTACGATGTTGTCAAAAGAAATAAAAATTTTCTAACAATTCAGTTGGACTCGGATTATATACTTGATTCATAGTCAATGAACAGGTTCTAAAATTGATGTGTTTATTTTGGAGCCATGTTCCTCCATAACATTCAAGATCTGAATATACCAAAGGTGAAATTAGAACAGTTGCATCCCTACTTTAAATGTTATTTAATGTGAGACTTTAATGCCAGAACTCATAGCTTCAGTGATTTTTGGGTTAAAAAATGAATTTCTTCCTAAACAACTCAATTTGGTGCAGATAACATTGTTTTTTAATGATACTGAGAATTCTTAATGTGTAAAAATTGCACAAGAAACGAACAACATCAGATCAAGAAATTGATACCACTTGGGAAAAACTGATAGGAATATACAGAAATAATGATAGTATTATTTAAATGGAATATGTGGTTACAATACGAGTGCTGGTTCTACAACTTTGCAAAATACATCTTGTACAACTATTCTGTTGTTTCTAACAACACTCTGTAATATGGCAATAATTTTTGCACACATGAAGTTGACCCACTTTTTACTTTAGTCTCTTGCTAATTAATAGGTTTAGATTTTACAACAAAACTAAGCACATTTTACCTTTATCACAACTTTAATACATGATCAAAAATATTTAGATTGTAAGAAAATAAGAAGTTACAATTTTATTAAAAGTATTGGTACCAGTAAAACTAAAGGAGATGGTAAGAAAAGAATCAGGATGAACATATTTGTAGTGTGGTAAAAAATCCATATATCAGAATGACATCAATTATTTTTCATCAATTTCATCATTATTTAATGACACTGCTTCAAAATGTTGTGTACTAAATAATAGTAATCCAATTTGTAATACAAATACCCAATGATGGCTTGGAACTAAGTGCCAAAAGGTCTGCAGAAAATATCAACATCCTCAAAATATACATAGGAATAACCAAACATAAACAGGACAAATTTGATCCATCTTGCTTTGAGTTTACACATTTCAGTCAGTTTCGTATATTTAATGTCATTTAATTTTTGCACATAGAGAGCATGTACTTCATTTGGTAATACATCTGAATGATATGAAAGTTAGTCTCGGTATTCTTTTGTTGCCATAGTGGTTCTGCCAACTAGAGATCTACACACACTTAATTATGTTGTGTGGGGATTCTCTGATGTTCCCTATGAGCATTAATATGTTGATTGTTTCTGAATATGATCCTCCTCCTCTGTGTACAAATATTATTCTGTGCTGAGAACTCCCTTTCATTGCCTGCAGTCTGAAGTGCGTATGCATAACTAGCCTGAACAAGTTACTGTTCTTTATGGTTGTGCAATTTTCAACATCTCACAGGTATGGCCCCATGGGTATTCTTTTTGATATCTCTGTTCCAAAAAGAAAAGTTTTCACTAACATGAACTCTGCCAAAGATTTACTTCCTTGAATCCGTACTTTGCTGCCTCTTATGCCAGATTTTTTCTCTTCCATAATGCTGTATTAGGGTTTTAAGTCCAACATTCCCATAGTCTGCTTGTTCAGACACGAGTATCTTGAATAAATATAACTGGCTTCCTGTCCATCCAACATGTACATCGGACTCACACTCAACATCAATTTTGGGCTCAAAATCACACACTGGTATTTCCAGTGACATTTTCCCAATGTCCAACAGACTGATATACATGAAATTCATTGTCATCATAGCTATCACCAGCCAGTATTTGCCTACTGAAAACGTCGTCTGACGACAAACCCTGTTGTGATTCAGCCATTTTGGTTTCCTGCGTGGCCCTTATTTGAAACACACATTTGTAAAACTTCCATGATAAAAGTAAAGTTAAAACTCCCATAAATGCTTGTTCCAGGGCCGAATGAACCAATCAAATTTGGTTTAACAGCCATTCATGTCGAACCGAAGTATTAACGTTTGCCTTCCTGAATCTGGATGTCGCATCAAGCGCTGCTATACTGCTACTGGCAGCGCGAATTACGTTGCGAAATGCACTTTTAAAGTTAAAAGTTGAATAAAAATTGCATACTGCGCAAAGCACGTTTTATATCCGCGATGTTGACGTAATTTGTGGAACACGTATTACTGCATTAAAAGTACGCAAATTCGTACAAATTGGGTGCACTCGCGTGTACTGGCATCATTTTCCGACCCAATGTTAGACCGCTAGGAGGGGGTTAGATGCGATTTTAAATATATATTCGTTTTTTTTCTGACAACCCTGCCAGTGATTTCTCATTTTGTTAACACAACCTACAACAGAAGTGATTTTCCAAATCAACCTTCCACTGTCAGAATCAAAACAGAAACACAACCTCCTACAGAAGTTTTTTTTAAGGGCTGTCCCCGGGGGGGATATATGTTTTACTGGAACAGCCCTAAGTGTTCTTTTTACAGAAGTCACTTAAAAAAAAAAATAATTTTATTTTTAGTAACAGGGGTCATACCTGATAGTGAATCAGCATCAATTATACAAATTCAAAAGCTGTTAACCCCAGAATGCTTTTTATTCAATTTGGTCAATTTCTGCACAGCAGTTTCTGAGGTGTTTAAAATTTTTATATTTAGGAAGGACAGTCATTAAGGTGGATTGATATCTTGGCATAAATATGAAAGACCTTTAAGTTAGAATTCTTCCTGTAAAGTTTCATCACACTCTGTTGAGAAGTTTTGCAAAAGAAGACCAGTCATATGTGTTTCAAAATTTATCAACAGCTGCATTACTTTATGGCAGCTTGGTCTTATTGGTAAAAAAACTGAAAGCCCTCTATACCAGAATGCTTTCTGTTAAATTTGATTCCATTCTGTTGAGTGGTTTATGTGAAGAAGCCATTGAAACGTTTTTTTTCCTTCTAGTGATAGTGGCCATATTTGACGGTAGATCAGCATGAGTTGTACAAACTTGAAAACCCTCTAAGCCAGGATTCTTTCTGTCAAAAGTGGTCAGATTCATGCAAGTAGTTTCTGGAAAGAAGTTATTGAATGGTTTTTGTTTTTAGTAACAGTGGCTATATTTGGAAGTGGATCGGCATCATTTGTATAAATATATAAGATCTTTTATATCAGAATGTACTTGGTCAAACTTGGTCAAATTCTATACAGTGAATGTAGAGAAGAACCTATTCACAGGTTTGTCCAGTTTTAGTAATGGTGGCCTTACTCAATGGTGGATTGGCTTCATTTGTTAAAACTTGAAAGTTCTTCATGCCAGGATGCTTTCTGTTAAATTTAGTCAAATTCTTTTCAATTCGTTTGGAGAGTAAGTCATTTATAGGTTTTTTCAATTTAGAGTAAACGTGGCTGTAGTTAATGTTGTATTGGCATCATTTGTTTAAATCTGAAAGCTCTACAAACCAGGATGGTATCTATTCATATATGATTAAATTCTGCTCTATAGTTTTCATTGAGAAGTCATTTTAAAAGTTGTTATATTCATAGTATCACTGGTTTTTCTATGTTTAGTAATGGTGGCAATGTTTGATGGTGGAATGGAGAGGTTGCTATCTGCAAAATTTGAACAAATTTGTTCTGCAGTTTTTAAGAAGTCATGTAAAGGTCAATACCATTTTTTGTAATGGTGGCATTATTCAATGGTGAATTGTCATCATTTACATAGATTTTATATCCCTTCATGCCAGAATGATCTCTGCCAAATTTTGTCGAAACTTGTCCACATGTTTTTCAGAAGAAGTTTAAAACAGCAATTATTGACAAATGCATGATGGATATGACATACAACAATGGATGACAGACACTGGGCCATACCATCAAACTACAAATGCATGATGGATATGACATACAACAATGGATGACAGACACTGGGCCATACCATCAAACTACAAATGCATGATGGATATGACATACAACGATGGATGACAGACACTGGGCCATACCATCAAACTACAAATGCATGATGGATATGACATACAACAATGGATGACAGACACTGGGCCATACCATCAAACTTCAAATGCATGATGGGTATGACATACAACAATGGATGACAGACACTGGGCCATACCATCAAACCAGACAAGGAGATAAAAATATGCAAATAAGTCCAAGGAAAATCATATACATGCAAGTTAATGTTGATCAGAAGTTTAGCTGGTTATCTGCAGAAGACAAAGAGGGAATTAACTTGCCAAATATTATTTCATGGTTATTCAGCAATTAGGATAAGTGGAAAGTTGCAAGTTAACCTGGGAGATTCAATGTTAGAGGATGTTTTCGGTTATAAAACAAAAATTAAATTAATAACTCTGTGGCTTTGATGCTAATGGGGTAACAAACTTGAGACCAAAACATAAATTTTCTTAAGATTTAGTCCTTGCTAAATTACTGATAGAAATGGTAAACTAAAAAATTTATCAATTTAATTGTTTAATTCCTAAGATCTTGCTGACATAAAAGGAGGAGGGGTAACCAAATGTTCAATTCATAACATCTTGCTGATAAAAAAAGGGGGAGGGGTAACCAAATGTTCAATTCATAACATATTGTGGATAAAAAAGGGGGCAGGGTAACAAAATGTTCAATTCATAACATATTGCTGATAAAAAAAGGGGGAGGGTTAACTAAATGTTCAATTCCTAAGATCTTGGAGGAGTAACCAAAAAGTTCACTTTAAAAAAAATTGTCACTGCTGTGGTAGAATGATACCCAGATGGAAGTTAATGATGTCCAGGCATCTTTTCCTAATGTGGCTATTGTATATACCTTTAGCAAATTGTGACTGAATGGTACATTAGCATAGTGTATTCACTGTGATCATATTAACCAGTGTTTCACTGAACTTTAAACAAAGAAGCCATAGTTATATCAGCTTTGTTTATCAAACATATTCCCAAAGGCACTGTGTAAATTTATTCAATCTTATTTACCATTTATGTTTATGAAATGTTAAAAAGTATGTGAATGGTGGCATATTCAACACACCCAAGTCAGTCTGTAACAATGAATTTCATACCAAGACAAATCCAAACTACATGTATATACAATGCAATGTATGCTTACCTATTCTCGGCAGCATTTTCAAGGTTTAATCACACTTACTTGTCTTTTAACTTGACATAGGCAGATGCCAAATTGTTCCAAGCCTCAAAGTTCTGAAACACATTATGCACATAATAAGCATACATGAAATTAGTATAGCCCCCACGTTAGGAAAAACATTCTCATATTCAAACTCAGATTCAACTAAAAAGCCTATAGTTTCATAAGTCAGTTGTGTTATGCTAGCCAATCAAAATTCTTTAGTTTGATAATCAGTTATGTTATGCTAGCCAATCAAAATTCTTTAGTTTGATAATCAGTTATGTTATGCTAGCCAATCAAAATTCTTTAGTTTGATAATCAGTTATGTTATGCTAGCCAATCAAAATTCTTAAGTTTGATAAGCCAGTGATGTTATGCTAGTCAATCAAAATTCTTTAGGTTGATAAGCCAGCGATGTTATGCTAGTCAATCAAAATTCTTTAGTTTGACAAGTCAGTTATGTTATGCTACCCCATCAAAATTCTTGAGTTTGACAAGTCCGTTATGTTATGCTACCCAATCAAAACTCAGAATTTCAGATTAAGTTCAAGTTTTGAGCATGAGAAAGTTGACATAACCTCGAGGCATGTACAGTATATCAGAAAAAAAATCAGTTTTTCATCTGATTTGTATCTTGATTTTTATTGTAAAAAATATTCTGGGTTATCCAACAGAAATGTGTTATATCTAAACAAAACTTCCAGATTTGCAACAACTTTTTCTCTCTCACCAAAATATATTTAAACATTTATGTTTGCAGAGTTATTAAGGAATACATATCAACTGCAGTACAAAATAATGACTATAAAGTTTCCTTTACAGAAAGCAAGGTACACCAGATGACAAAAAAACCCAATTGTCTCTCTACTTACTAATCTATTCAAGTAACTTTCCTATGACAATGTTCATATAACTTTCCTCTGATAACGTAGGCTTTTTACATTAATCATAGACCAAGATTTACTTGGTCATTATAAATGTGAATATTATCCTCAGTTTCGATAAATAATGACTCAAATGAATATGATTCAACACAGGGATCCAGAATTGTGGATTTGAAAACAAAGTTCTACTAGCTGTAAATGTTCTTATATCACAGTCTAGAAACTTACATTCTGGTCGAGAGACTTACATCGTAGTCGAGAGAAACACATCTGTTGAAAGCTTTTACTGCCACTTCATATTTTTTGGCGGACAAGGCTGTACAACCAAATGTAAACCACAAAGGAACCTTGAGCAAGAAGTAGAAACAAAGATCTGAGTTTGAAAACATTGCTGTACAAAAGTAAAAAACAAGGGAACTTTATGCATGAAGTAAAAACAAGATTTGTACTTGTAAAACACATATGCACCAACTGAAACAAAAACAGACTTAGAAAAAAAGTTGAAAATTTATTAAAAGATTGGAAAAATTGCTCATTGGCAAAAAAATCTATTAATTAGGTCATTTACATATGCATTCAATTATTCAGATTAAATTTAATTTGCCAAATGGTTTTCACCAAAAGGAACACAAAAAATTTTAATGTTTCAATAGCATGAAAATCTAAGAAGGTCATCTAAATAAGCTTAAAAACATGCCCACTAAATTGAACTTGTCTACACAAAGTAGATTTTGCACAAGCATGCTAATGGATTTCATTGCAGATCAACAACAGGCAGATATGACCAAATCAAGATGCTTTTGCTATCAGCAGTGAGACCATACAATGACCAAATCAAGATGCTTTTGCTATCAGCAGTGAGACCATACAATGACCAAATCAAGATGCTTTTGCTATCAGCAGTGAGACCATACAAAATTTTTAATATTCTACTGCCTGGCTTCTTTGTACCAGTTTATTATTTATTTAATTTGCAAAATTTCTTACTTAATTCAGAATGCATTCATAGCTACTGACAGCAAGGTTGACGACAATCACTGGAGATTCACACAGATGGGAGAACAAAAACAGAAAACGACAGCCATGGATAGATATCCAATAGTTCATTAATGTTTGGGCAAAATATTCAAACTGGGGCCTCAAAGGTGTCAAACAAGTGAACAAATCTTTCTGAACTCTACAGCAGAATATTTTCTAGAAGCAAGTTGCAGGAGAAAAATAACAGACCCAGACAGTGCTGAAATCTCTCATATGGCTGACAGTTGCATAACATCCAAATGCAAGAGCAATTGGTCAATGAAACTGGTCAGTCAGATGCTTTCTTAAGAAATTTTTCCCACTGCCATTGACTGAATATGCAATGAAACAACTTTTTCAAAGTTCCTCTTATTTTGGTATCTTTGTCCATGTCTGAAAGCATGTCAACATCATTTGTGCAGTATTGAAAGGATTCCATGACAGGATGCTTTCTATCAAAGTTGGTCAAATTTTGTTGAGTGGTCTTCTGAGATAAAGCTGTGTAAATATTATCTTTACTTTATTAATGGTGGCCATATCTAATGGTGCATCAACATCATTTGGATAAATAAAAGGCCTTCAGGCTATAGATGCATTCTGTAAAATTTGGTTTGGTTCTGTTGAGCAGCATTTTAGCAGTTTCTGTTTAGTGGGTTTTTAAAAAAGTTCTTAAAATTGTGTGTTTCTATTTTTATTAACAGTACCCATATCTGATGGAAAATTGGCATCATTTTTAAAAACGTTTAAGCCCTTAATACCAAAATACTTTTTATAAAATGTTTGTCACATTCTGCTGAGCAGTTTCTGTGAAGTCATTCTAAAGTTTTTTTTATATCCTCAGTAATGGTGGCTGTACTTGATGGCATATCATTATTATTTGTACAAAGTTGAAAAGCCTTCATGCGACAATGCTTTCTGTTAAATTTGGAAAAATTTGGTTGAGTGGTTCTTGAAAAGAAGTTATCTTATATTTTTTTTCCCGTTTTTTTAACAGCATCCATATTTGAAGGGGACCAGCACTGCTAGTATCAACTGAAAGGCCTTTATACCAGGATGTTCTCACCAAATTTGGCAAAATTCTATTCAGTTTTTGAAAAGTTGTTGTTTCAGTTATTTGCAATTTTTAGTAACAGTGCCAATATTTTAAGGCAGCTCATCATATGTATAAAATGAAAGGCCATCTTTACTAAGACACATTCAGTCAAATATGGCCAAATACTGTTGATTGGTTTTCATCAGCGTTTTTCTACATTTTTTTTTTTAATAATGGCTGTATTTGACAGTACATTACCATCGTTTGTAACGATCTGAAAAGTCTTGATGCCAGAAAAGTCTTGATGCCAGAATGTTCGCTGTAAAATCGTGTGGAAATTGTTAAAGTGGTTTTGGATAAAAAGTTGCAAATAACAATCTGAATGGATGACATGCAAGAGACACAATGGAGATGCATGAAAGACAACGTTAAAAATACATATGGCATTTCAGCCAGGTAAAATTGCTTTCACTTATATCTATTAAAAAATGATTTGGCTTATATCTATAAAAATGATTTGGTTTATATCTATAAATATGATTTTGCTTATATCTTTAAAAAATGATTTAGCTTATATCTATAAAAATGATTTGGCATATATCCATAAAAAATGAATTGGTTTATATCTATAAAAAAAATGATTTGACTTATATTTATAAAAATGATTTGGATTATATTTATAAAAAAATAATTTGGGTTACATCTAAAAAAAAATAAAATATGATTTGGCTTATATCTGTAATACAAAAATCTGATGCCAGAAATATCTTCCAGTAGACTGTCATATTTTTCATTTATTTTCATAGATATTAATATCCATGTTTTGTTTAAGAAAGGACATTTTTTGGGGTACTTACATTTGTAGATTTACCTCTAACAACATTTGTATATACAGTAAAAACTGTTATGAGCGACCTCTGCTATGAGTGACCACCTCTCATTTCCGACCAATCGTAATGCATGGATCAAATTTATTATATAAATGCTCTGTTGAGAGCGACCACCTGCTGAACGTGAACAGCGACCATGATGTCTTGGCAAAATATGCATTTCGACACTGCTATGAATGACCACATTGCAAAAACGAGGATAAGCTCCACCAACCTTTATTTAATCCCAGTAACAACGATCGCTCATACTGTTCTAAAAAAAAAAAAAATAGGCTGGCTACCAATATCTGAAATTTTGTTGGTATCCTTATAGTGTTTTATAGTTTCTGTTGTAAACCAGACTAAAGTACATGTAGATTATTCCCTAGTCTGGTTCATTGCATCGTATGCTCCCGGCGTTGTTCTCCGCTATTTGTATAGGGGAGAGCAACGCAGGGAGAATACAAAGCAGGGAACCAAACTAATTATTCCTGCATTTAGCCTACTTCCTGGCCTTATCAAAGATCATATGTATGAGTAGGACCCAGCATCTCTAAGAATGACCATATCACGAGAAAATAGACAAACACCACTGACCTACCGGTATATGTAATCAGTTGTTACAACGACCGCTTGATTAGTAATGATTGTTCTGATAAAAGCAAACATAAAAGGAATAATTTTGTTAAAAATTAAAAAAAAGGGATTGTGGCTGCTCCAGTCCGTAAACCAGGCTAATGTACATGACACGAATTGCCACTGTAGTGCCGAAATTGACATAGTGGTAGCATATATTGTTTGTCTTTAGAGTTAATCTGTATTGCCTGGGGGTGAATAAGGTCATTGTCAATTAAACTAGCAAGAGAGAATCATTTGTGGGATTCAACTGATAGTGTTTAAGACTTGTGATGTTTGTTGTTCCCCCCCCCCCGATGTTAAGTGATTACATCCCAATCACAAAGCTGTCGCCTATTCAAGTTGCTGCGACCGGGTTACACACTTTATAAATAGAGTTAATCCCTGTATGTCTTCTTTGAATGAAGATGTTTGACCTTTGTCTCTGAGTTAATGGTTCTGTTTCTGGATGAGATTATTGTTTCTTTTTATTTCATTAATTGTTAGAGATGCAATGCACATATATAGATTTTTCA